>NKCJ01000782.1:0-10656 GCA_003947015.1 Fusarium sp. AF-6 | reverse complement strand
AGAAGGCATAGAAGATCAGTATGGGTTTTGTGTGTGAGGAGAAGGACAGAAGAGGATGTGCTCTGTGGACACGTAAGCATGGAAATGTGAATAAGAAGAAAGGGGGATTGATCACTTCGCGGGGGATGAAGTTGGGTGTTGTAGTGGGCGGTTTGATATTGGGCTATGAACTTTCGGTCCAAGACATGGAACGGAACGCGGGGCAGGGAGTAACAGCGGTCGGTGGGTGGTAAAGGGAATGGAAGGGAATCAATCTCCCCGATAAGAGTGACAAGCCCCGCCATTTGCACAGCCACATACATGCCACCTTTTCACGCCACGGGAAAGAAAAATCACACACACACGCCGCCGGAGCAGCTCCTACCTTGCGGAATAACGTCGGAGCTCACGGAGCTAAGAGAGCTTTTGCTGGGAGCTGGGGTTTTTTGGTTTTTCCACTGATCCGACTCGTGGAAGGGGACGTCATTTCTTTGCCTGGCATCGTTGACTTCTGGGTTGCGATCATACCCTCTCTCCAGCCGCCTCCTCCTTCCTCCCTCAACCGCAATCATGGTCATGTCCGTAACGCGGGCGGTCCTCCGGGCGCCGCAACCACGTCTCCTCTTAACAGCAACCGCCGCCATCACGGCCCGATCCCTCTCGGCGCACCGCAGCCGGCCCTTGAGCACCACCTCCCGAGCCCTCCTCCCCGCCGGCTTCGGCTCCCCCGTCCTGCCGTCATACTTCTCCAAGCCCCGGCTGCCGGCCAACACGATTGTGCGGTTCGTTCCTCAGCAGACGGCTTGGATCGTCGAGCGCATGGGCAAGTTTAACAGAATCCTCGACCCCGGTTTGGCCGTCCTCGTGCCATTTATCGACCGCATCGCCTACGTCAAGAGCCTCAAGGAAGTTGCCATTGAGATTCCTAGCCAGAGTGCCATTACTGCGGATAACGTTACTCTGGAACTGGATGGTGTCTTGTTTACTCGTGTCTTCGATGCGTATAAGGCGAGGTGAGTTGGTTCTCTTGAGCTCAACGGCTGTGGACTATGACAGCCATTGAGTAAGAATTGGACCATAAGAGGCAGTAAGCTGACATTCTCTGCCCCTCTACAGCTACGGTGTCGAAGATGCCGAGTATGCCATCTCCCAGCTCGCCCAGACGACCATGCGATCCGAGATAGGTCAACTGACCCTCGACCACGTCCTCAAGGAGCGTGCCGCCCTCAACATAAACATCACAGCCGCCATCAACGGCGCCGCCGAAGCCTGGGGCGTGACCTGTCTGCGTTACGAGATCCGGGACATCCACGCCCCCGCCGCCGTCGTCGAGGCCATGCACCGACAGGTCACCGCCGAGCGATCCAAGCGTGCCGAGATTCTCGACTCGGAGGGTCAACGACAGAGTGCCATCAACATTGCCGAGGGTAAGAAGCAGAGCGTCATCCTGGCGTCTGAAGCTTTGCGGGCGGAGAGGATCAACGAGGCAGATGGTGAGGCCGAGGCAATTCGTCTAAAGGCACATGCTACTGCTCAGGGTATCGATGCCGTAGCGAAGAGCATCCTCAAGGGTGAAGCTGGTGCCCAGGCGGCTGTCAGCTTGAGCGTTGCCGAGAAGTACGTCGACGCCTTTGGCAAGCTTGCTCGCGAGAGCACTGCTGTCGTTGTTCCCGGCAACGTCGGCGATATCGGTGGCATGATCGCCACAGGTCTCAGCGTTTACGGCAAGGTGGGCGATGCCCAGGCACGCTCCATGGCCAAGTCCCTCGTTGGACCCAAGCAGGAATCCTCAGAGGCGGACGAGTCAGAGACGTCTCACGAGAAGCCTGGTGTCAAGGAGACAGTCCTTGAGGGTTTCAACCAGGCTGCTGGAAAGAAATAAGCAGCCAGACACACACACACAAATCTTATCACCACATTCACGGAGGAATCGCATGAAATCACAACCCACTCAACTATCAAGACACACAAACATAACCCACAACAACCATGAATAGCGGCGTTTAGCGGATGTATTTATAGGGATCTCTTGTGGGGTCTATCATATGGGGAGGGGACGGGAGAGCGCGCCAACGTGTACTATATGGTTTATTCTCTTTTTCACTCAAAGCGTATGGCAAAAAAAGGAGGGAGGAGGCTCCTGACCCCAGCTGTATCTCACCTGTTGTTGAAGCAGGGAGGTCAACAATGAATTGAAATATTCACGACTCACCAATATCTTGACTGAGAAGTTCTCCCGAGTATCATGCGTGGTATCCAATTAACATGTTGTGTATGAAGACACGCTCTAGGGGGACTTGACTGTGGGGGGGGGTACAACAGCTTCAATAGAGAGATGAAGCAATAGCAACCCCAAGAGTTGTTTATGTTGAGACTTGGCACATCACGACAGGTCACATCCTTGAATGTCAGGCTCACGAGGCGTTGGTTTCATTGACAAATGAGGTCAAGGTGGCTGAGATACATGTTCAATAGCGCAAGCCAAGGTGCATCACTCGCAGCTTGACGCAGGAACCAAGCCACCAGACAGCCTACATCTAGTCGACCTTTCAGCCTCATATACAACTTATCACGACAGATACTGCACTCATAGAAGACTCAGGGACTCGCTCAAGGGTATTTATTATTCAAAGATACTGTGGTATGCTAAAACATATCGATACTGGCCGGACGAATACCACGATCCCACATAATATCGAATTCATTATTTCCATCCATGTTTCTCCCTAGGATATTCCATCGAGGCCGTTTCATGTCCGATAATGGTATAAGTCGCCGACTCCGTGTCGTGTATCGTTTACAGAAGAAGGGGAACGAAGGCGACGAGACCAACAAGGAAGTCGGGCACGTTGATGGCACCAGGGTTACTGCTGCCGCCGTTGCTGTTGCTGCTGCTGCTGCTATCACTGTCGTCGTCGTCGTCGTCGGGGCCACCAGACACAGGTCCAGTGGGAAGAGGACGGGAAGAAATCGTGGTCTGTCCAAGCGTGGGGGCGGGTTCGATAGAGGGCTCAGTGAAGGAGGGAAAAGAAAAGGTAGGCTCGGTCAGAGAAGGTTGAGTGATGGTAGCGTCGTCGTCGTCGTCACTGCTGCTACCGCCACTTCCGCTTCCGCTGTTATCGTCATCGTCGTCATCGTCGGAGCCGCTGCTACCACCGCTGCTTCCACCACTGCTGCCGCCGCCAGAGCTTGAGCCATATCTGCAGGTACCGTCGCTCAGACAGGTCTCGCCGGAGAAGCAGTACTTTCCACCACCGCAGCAAACGCTTCCCTTAGGCATGCAGCCATCGTCGCACTCTTCCTGGAAGCTATAGCAGTTGGCGCCGCTAGAACCACCAGAAGAGCCACCACTAGAGCCTCCAGAGCTGCCGCCAGAGCCAGTAGTACACTCTCCTAGGCTGCAGGTCTGGCCTTCGTTACAGTAGCCAGTGCCACAGCAGACCTTTCCTTCAGGCATACAATACTGGCCGCAGAGCTCCTTGCCCTTTGCGCAGCCGCTTGGTGCTCCTGAGCAGATCTCTCCATCAGGACAGCAACCGCTGGCAGTACAGTAGGTTCCTGATTCACAGTAGGTGCCGAGGCTGGGGCTGCAACACTCGCCCCCCGATTCGATGCAGGCGTCTCCGCATGACTTCTGACTACCAATGCAAGTTCCAGTGAGACTGAAGGTGAGAGCTTGGGAACCGGTGCCAGGGATGAGAAGACCCTTTTGGTGGGCTTGGTGAGAGTTGAAGTTGTAGTTGCTGGCTGCAGCTGCGAGGCCAGAAAGGGAAACGAGGAGAGTTGATCGCAACATGGTGAATACAAGAGACAACAAAAGCTCAGCGGCGTTCAGAGGAAGGGGCTTGAAGTGTTCCTTGAGCGTAAAGGCCAAGTACAACATGAAGCTCGTGGGACAAGTTCACCTCTTATAAGATGCTCGCGCAGGATCCGGGCTAACTCTGCGCCTAAGCAGCTGGGCTTGATGTACCGTGTCGTGGGCACGACCCGAAAAGCCTTCCGTCAAGTCAGAGGCCGGTTGGCTTCAGCCTAGCCCGGGGTTCTCATGCATCTTGTGGCGCCATGCAATATCTCAAGGGTCAAGGTAGGAAATGGCTTCGTGATGCCTTCTTGCGGGTACAGTTCCCGCGCTAAGGCAGTAGATCGCTCACCAATTCGAACTGCATCTTCTCTCATGATTGCCTATCAGGCTGTAATGGTTTCGAGTTTGCCACGCGACCTGGCGAGTTCTCCTTGAGCAACTCGTTATGGCCACTGCTTCAAAACGAAAACTCGTTGAACAACAGGCGACCAGGATGTGATGTTCCCGGGTCAAATTGGGCTCGAGTTCAAGTGTCAGACGGCTCAACCTCACTCCGCTTCAGAGCAACAACCTCCGGGTCATCGTGCCCCAGCGCTGACGGGCGAAATGTCGATTTGCTCGGGTTGGTGGACTGGGGTTCAGCTGCAGAAATCCCTGCATTGATCGGATATCTCTAGCCTGGCCTATCGACAGGAGAGGAAGGAAGAGGACGATCTTCGCGCGTTGACTCTTGTTGTCGGTCACACGGCACAAGACTCCAGGTCCAGCAGTCGAGGGCGGTCCATCCACCAACCTGTACCTCGCAGATGTAGGATTCTCGAGCATTTCGCCACTCAGTGATTGGGCCTCGGTGCAGCCATGATGCAGCAAGGTTGGCTTATTTGTTCAAGAGGCATTTGCGACTTGTTGACTGGGGTATAAGTGCATGAAAGGGCTGAGTTTGAAACCGCCGCTAACAACGTTAAGATTAAACTTCTTAGTAGCAAGGGTCGGGGTTCCAAATTTGGATCTTACCACCAACAACAATGAGAGATGGAGTCCTCGTCTCCACTAACCCACCCTTATTCTCTGCCCTACAACGACGGGCTGAGCACACTTGAGATTGGATCAAGTGCCTTCTCTATCCCAGACTGGAAAGAAGCTCGCGCGGGCTTCATTGGACCTGACTGACCACTCGTCTTCCAATGAGGTTGTGCGTGATATATCGCAGGATATCAGTCTGCAAGGTGCCGGGGTTTTCTTCTGCAGCTAAGTCGGCCGACTTGGTCCAGGTGCTCAAGAGTCAAGCGGTCGACAAAACCACGCTCTGCAGAGGCGATCCCTGGGTCTCGAGTAGGCTGCCTTGTTGTTAGTTAACCAGTGGCACAGGTGCCTAGACTTGCCTCTCACATTGACGACCCAAATCTGCCTTGCCAAATATTCCGCTAAACAGTCTGTGTTGTCATAGACAATGGGTAGTGTCGGACCTGATGTATTAGTGCCACACTCGATAATGGTATGTGAAGCTCTCAGAATGAGAATTCTGGACTAGAAAATAAAGAAATCAACCTCAAGAAACAGTCCGTTCAAGCTCTTGCCATCAATATCTCCTCATGTGCTGCCAAAGCTTACTCACTCACACCACAACATTCATCTGTATCATGGTCCCAACAATTTCCTCACATGCCAACACAATCTTGAGTTCTTCACCCTTCTCCGCGGCCAGACCGATAATCATTTCCTTACTCCCCACAAGCCTGTTTGCACTGCCTCGCCAGAACCAGACAAGTCGTCCATCTTTCCCCTCAGCCACCAGCGTTAGCCATGGTGTATGGCTGTTCCAGATTGGTGTATCCTTGTTTGTGAAGCCAAGGACAGCGCGAGCAATCCAAAGTGGTTTGTCGGTCTGTTTCTCAGCATAGCCTTGAACAGACTCGCCCGATGATTCTGCTGTAGGAGTGTATTGGCTGACAATCTCAAAGTCCAGTGTAAGGTCAGGAAACCCCGCCAGTTGGTGCAGCATTGTTTGACCAAATGGTGGATTCCGGCTGAGAAGGCGCTCAATGTGGTAAAACTCGAGTTTGGCCAGCTTTTTGATGCTTTTGATGCCGGCCTTGGCAAGTTTTTCCTTCTTCACAGGGCCAATGCCCTCAACCTGCAACAGCTCATTCTCGCTTCCTTCCCAGACGTTGGCCTTGACACTTCTCAGCACGTCGAGAGCTGTACGCACTCCCTTTCCGTCACCGCGTTCTCCCAGTATATCCGCAAGGCATCTCAACACGTTGTCAAGAGCAGAGTACATACGGCGAAGCTCCTGGCCGAGCTCTTTCCGAGCTGGCCCGGTCAGCTTGTTGGGCCAGGGGGCTCTTGACATATTCAATTGAACAAGGAGAAAAACTTTGTGCCATGGTTGAGAGATGTTCTCGGAGATCGGGTAGGGGATACCGGTGGTGTCATTGATGGCTCTACAAAAGGCAGTCTCGCCTCTTTTGATCGGAAACGAACGAAATTCGGTCGCAAAGCAAGCCTTCTTGAGAATGTCTGGGCGAGCGGGGTGACTCGTGATGGTACAGAGCGTCTGGTATGTCGAGGGTGCCAATCTGTAGCGCTTCTGGATCTCGTGTGACCCCTGTGACGCTGTTGGTCGAAGTTGTTGATCCTCAGCTGAGGAGGACGGGGTGAGGCTTGGTTGTGCTTGACTCGCCATCGTGAGCCTCAAGTGGTGATGGCGATGATGATGGAAGGTGATGCAGCTTGCAGGAGTCGATGACTCGGATGATGCCCATTTGGATGGTAGATTCCTGCTTGGCACACTTCGTTTAAGGAAGGGTGCACCTTCCTCCAGATGTGGTAGTGAGCAAGTGGTGGGAGATCCAGGCAGGAGCTTCCCATAGCATCAACGCCTATCATCGCCAGCTTTTTCCATGGCCCGGCAGGATACGAGTCTTCATACAGCGGAATCTCTATAGTGTTTCTTTGGTGATTTATTTATTTCATACAAGACGGTCTCAGCCAGGAGTTGCATCCCCTTAGGTTGGCTATTTCCCCTGAATTCCAGTGTTGGTGTGAGTTAGCACCACATCAAAAGGCTTCAGGGGCACCTTCCCATGATGGAACAGCCAAATGCTTCATAACGTAATAGAGAAACTTGCTTCGATGGATACACGCAGCCTTCGAGAAGCGAGTGATTCACGTGGTCCCAGGATCGCCAGTATCACCACCTGATTACGAATAGCAACTCAGGCCTCCCGCCCGAGAGGAGACGATGCCATTTCTCACGAAGCCCGTAACCACCTTGATATCTACTAACTCAGATGAACCAAGTGTTATACCAACACAAGACTAAGACCGTTGCTCTTCCCTTGTGGCCACGTCTTTTCTCGCCTCGTCAGCAACACCGGGGGCCTCCTCCTTGATACCTTCCCAACTTGCCTCGATGTTGTCTAAGCGGAAGGGATCAAAATGACCTCCTCCCTCTCCACGTTTATCTCTTCTTCTTCATACTCCTCTTCATCCGCTTCACTGTTGGTCTCTCAACATCATCCCTATTTGCATCATTACTGCCCCTGAAACTACTAGTTCACTTGCATTACTCTATTCAACTACCGTCTCGCGTCAATAAACTTCAACATGCCTTGCCGTTGCTACATTGTTCCCCCTTATCTTTTGCGTGGCATCGCCGACAGCAAAAGCAACCCAGAACACATTCGCCAAGCAGCTCAAGCTTCGCTCGCAGCCCATGAAACAATTACTGGCCTGCGAAAGGAACGTCTCGCCTCTTTGGCGGCTCCTCGTGGCTATCAAAACAGCCGCCCTGTCAACTTTCGACCTCAGCATATCATCCCAGATGCCTTGCTTCGCCATATCGCCGAGTCAGATGAAGTCGATGAAACCACTCGCACCCGTGCCAGACGGGATCTGAACCACCTCCAGCAGATTCTCGGAAAAGTCCAGGCCTCCCAGCAAGGTGAGTTAACCTGTGATTTCCCATGCTTCTTTCTTTGACTTCTTGCAGGTGAATCGGCCAATCAGTCTCTCGGTGCTGCAGCAGACGCAGACAAGGACTCTCCCAAAGACGCCCCATACCGCGCTATCCATGACGCCAAGAACAGCAGCGACGAGAGTGATCTTCCAGGCAAGCTCGCTCGCTCTGAAGGCCAGGCAAAAACCAAGGACAAGGCTGTCAACGAGGCCTACGACAACGTGGGTATCGTCTTGGAGTTCTACAAGAAACATTTCAAGTGGCTTTCCATCGACAACAAGAACATGGATATCATCAGCACTGTTCACTTTGGAAAACGCTACGAAAATGCCTGTAAGTCAAACCCATAATCACCCGCTTCCTTGCTAACGGCGCAGACTGGGATCCCGATAAGCTGCAGATGGTCTTTGGAGATGGTGACGAGTTTCTCAACAACTTCACTGGGTGCATCGATGTCATCGGACACGAGCTGACCCACGCAGTCACGGAACACACCAGCCCACTTGACTACTTCGGTCAGTCTGGTGCTCTGAATGAGCACATTTCCGATGTCTTTGGCATCATGGTCAAACAAAAGGTTCAAGACGAAAAGTCGGATGTAGCGGACTGGCTCGTTGGTGAAGACTGCATTCTTCCTGGTGTCAAAGGCACGGCTTTAAGGAGCATGAAGGCTCCTGGAACTGCCTACGATGATCCACGTTTTGTAAGTTTACGGACAAATCCTCCGATCATGGCTAACAGTATACAGGGCAAAGATCCACAGATTGCTCACATGAAAGACTTCACGACTATGTTTGAGGACAATGGTGGAGTCCACATTTTCTCTGGAATTCCAAACAAAGCCTTTCACCTTGTCTCGGTCGCATTTGGCGGATACGCCTGGGAGAAGGCGGGCAAGATCTGGTGGGAGGCGATGAAGTCTGGCAAGGTCCCCTCCAAGTGCACGTTCAAGCAGTTCGCCAATGTTACAATCGACTGTGCCGAGGATCTCTACGGCGAGTCTGCCGCTAAGAAGGTCAAGAAGGCATGGGATGATGTCGGTGTCACTGGAAAGGATACAAAGCACCCAGAGCCCAGGTCAGACCGCGCGTGCAATATCGCCTGAAGGGGCAATGGGCAAGGGGTGGAATATTCAGGATTGATCGAACGCGAAAGTTGATAGCATACCTAAGTCGTAGACTAACAGTCTTATCCTACATGCATACAATACATCACAATAACGAAACAATATTCGGCCAATGCTTTCTATTAACAAGTTCAACCAATAAGTTGAGCTATCAAGTAAATATGTACACTACAAAGTGAGATAGGCCTCGGTGAAACTATAGCCATTCCATCGGCCTGGGCTAATGCTCATGGTTGGTCGCTTAGAGCTTGAGGGTCTGGCCAGCAGTGCCAGAGACAGTGCTCTTGGCCTTGCCGCTGCCGACAAGAGAGTACTTGTAGGGGATGTCCTTGCTGGACATGGAACCAGCGGGAGCGTTGCTAGCAGCACCACCAAGGGCGACGTCGTTGACGGTGATCTTGCCAGTGGTCTTGGAGTCGACGGAGGTGAGGGCAGTCTTGGCGTTCGAGAAGGTGGTGGACTCAACAAGGACGTTGGCACCCATGCGAGAGTTGACACCAGTGGCACCAATGTCAAGGTAGTAGTTGTTGTAGATGTGGACGGTGCCGAATCGGACAGAGGGAGCACGAGAGTTGACGTTGTACCAGTAGTTGTTGGCGTAGGTGACGTGGAGCTTGCCAGTGTCCTCCTTGGAGTTGCTGTCAGAGTGACCGACAAGGGAGGCCTTGTAGTGGTCGTGGATGTAGGTGTTGGAGACGGTGATGAAGTCGGAAGCGTGGGTGATGTCGAGGAGACCATCATAGTAGTCCTTGCCGTTGTCCTTGTTGGAGGAGAGGTCGCAGTGGTCGACCCAGACGTTGGTGGAGGCCTGGATGCCGATGGCGTCACCGCTGCTGGCCTTGACGTTCTTGATGGCAAGGTTGCGAACAATGACGTTGGACTGCTTGTTGATGTACAGACCGACACCGTTGAGGGTGGCACCGGAAGCACCGACAATGGTCTTGTCAGACTTGACGCGGATCTTGGTAGCGCCAGAGATGGTGCCCTTGACGTAGATGACCTTCTTGCCAGTCGACTCGGCGGCCGAGCTGAACTGGGCAAGGGAGGAGACGGTGGTCACAGAGCCGCCGTTTCCACCGGTGGTGCCACCGTTCTGAGAGGCGTAACCAATGTCGCAGCTCTCAGTGATGGAGGCACGCTTGTTGAGGACGTTGCCGGCCTCATCCTTGACGGTGGGGGTGGGAACAGCGCTGACGAGAGCGACGAGGTTGAGAAGACCGAGGAACTTCATCTTGACGGTTATATGTACTTGAAATTGGTTGAAAAGTGTGTGATATGTTTTTGGTGGTTTTTTTCAAAGAGTGGAAGTCGGAACCAGTCCAGACAGTAACGAATGAATAATAAACGAGAGAATGAGGTACAGAGAAGCTTGGAATGAGGAACAAAGACAAGAGAAGTGATACCAGATGCCATCCCGTCTTTCTTATATACTTGAAGCCATCTCAGGCGTCTTGGTACCAAGATGCCGTTATTGCCGTAAAGACTCCACCTTTGAATGAACAAGGACGACCAAGTCGCATGGCAAACAAGGAATAGAAACAAAGTCGCACGAATGGGAGAATTCTCCGACAACAACGAAGAACCGATGTCTGTGTTGATGCCGGGGGTATATGAAACGGAGGCGCCCCGAGGAAAAGAAGAAAAGTGGGGAGCCCGGCGCCGGAGGTTGCTTGTCCTAATCGGGGTGCAGGGCCCGGGGAGGACATGACCAGATGTAGGCCTTGCGATTTTGATGATGAACGGAAGAGTGGGCGGTAGGCGATCTATGGTAGTAGTCGGAAAATGAGT
>NKCJ01000781.1:0-10661 GCA_003947015.1 Fusarium sp. AF-6 | reverse complement strand
TTTCAAACGAGTGCATCCAACCTTTCCTGGTGAGGTTTGTGAGTCTGGATAAACTGGCCCAGACTAGCTGTTGTACGCCCGCTCATGTAAAATGCAACTAGAGTCAAAGAATTCTTAAGAGCGGAGTTTTTTCGTTCCATGCCTTTTGTTTGACCATGCTGAAAATTGCTTGCCTATCCCTCCTTGAAACGCCAAACTTGCTTGTTGTTTTTGTTGTTTGTTGAAAAAAAAGAGAGAATCACCAAATGTAATCCGTCTCCCCCTTTTTCAGTCCTGGGCACGCTCCGCAGCAACACTTGAAGCCAAATCGGTAGTAAAGATCGATGGGAGTCCGTCTGGTACCGTAGGAGATGGTCAGCTCGTCGCCGGCGAGGATCGTATCGACCTTAACCACCATCTCGAGAGTTTCGCTGTCAGGGTCAAAGGTGTATTTGATGTTGTCTCTTGGATGGCACGAGTGATTGAAGCGAGAGGCAATAGGAAAAAGTCCCGCCTTGTCGTCGATGCCGATAGAGAAACTACAGACACTTGAGCATCATCTCATCATCTACAAGAAACCCAGAACTCACCAGTTGGCCATCCACACGGCCTGCAGCCGTGGAGTTCCCGGCTTAACCGAGCTATTCGCATGAAGCCCCAGAGCAATCTCTCGCTGCCACGGGCTCAGCCTCTCGAACTCTTTGAACAGCGTATTGGTGTCAGCCACCATCAACGGTCTCTCGACGAGGATTCGGTCTCCATACTTGAGGTCCCTAGCCGCAAAGGCTCCCCAGCCCGCAATCCTGGACTGCGCCACGGCGAAGTAGTCGTTGTGGAACATGACGACCCCCGGCGAGGCACCGTCCGGTGAGGGCGTCAAGGGTCCGTCTGCCGCTGGGGTGGGGAGGAGCTCAGGGGATGGGAGCTTGGGAGGTGATCCGAGGTGAGGAGTGACGGACTCGAGTGGTTTAAAGGAAAGGCGCCTGGGCAGAGGAGGACGAAGAGTGTCTGTTGAGTCCAATGCCCTCGTTCCTCGGCTCGTCACGCAGAGGACGGATCTACACAAAGAGAAATATGGTCAATACCGAGCCCCAGCGGGAAAAAGACGCCATAGAAACATAGTATCCTACTCGTTGGTGGTATCGTCGTCTTCGTCGTCGGTCCAAAAGTCCGAGTCGGAGGTGAACTCAGCCTCAGATCCAGAGGTTGCGGCATACTCTGTCGCGATGCTATCGGGCGACGTGGAGAGCTGGTCCCTCGCTAGAACATTTCTGCAGAGGAGGGGCTTTTCGCCTTGTGAAGTAGTCGTGTAGTCATGTTCCTCCTCGGAAGTCTTCGACGTGTCAATTTCCGGAGGACAGTGAATCATAGAAGAGCATCTCACCTCCGACCCTCCAGTAAGCAATGGCAAAAGGCCACCATCCTCCACGCCCAACTCCCCCTTCACTTGAAGGTCAAGCTCCGGAATGTCATCGATGGACAAGGAAGTGAAAACGGCGTGGAGCACAGGCTCATCAGGTAGAAGGGACTCGCTGGCCATTCGCAGTAAATTGTATTGTCGTCTCGTGATGTTGTAGTTGAGATGAAGAGCAATGGTGTGAAGCAGCGCAGGTGACGTCAAGTGTGTCTTTGATAGCTGCAGATGGAGAAAAGATTTATGGGGAAGGTGTCAAGTGATCTTGTGTTGCTTTAAATAGGCAAGTCTTTGCAATCGGGAAGTGAATAAGTGTCGCTCGTGTTTGATCGTGAAGAAGTGTGTGTATAAGATGCGCGTTGGAGGATAATATCATCAAACCCGCCCTCCCATTACCAAGTGTCACGCATCAGTCCGGGAAAAGCGACGTAATTAACCAGATGGAGAAGACAAAAAAGTGATAAATGTCCGTCAGCATCCTGTTTGAGCAAGTCAAGAAAATGGGACCACGACAAAGGCGAACAAATAAAATGGCGAGTGTGTGTGTGTGCCCAACCCATTCAAACATTGGCCCTCCCTCCTCTCTCTCTCGCCTCATCCAACGGATTGTCAGTCAGTCCATGGTCCATGTGACCCCCGGAAATAATAAACTAAGCCCTCTCAGCGCAGGGAACAGCCAGGAGGAAATACAGCCAGGTAGTCAAAAGGCTATGCGCACCACGTAGCACGATAAATGCCCATGAACCGCGTGAGGTCAGGTGATGGGACGTGCCGTTCGGCTTCGCTTCCGGGCCCGCCGGGGGCCGAGAAGGTCGAGAGAAGGGCTATGGATCTTCTTCTTTCTGAGGCCAGCTGAGAAGGACCTGTCCTTTATTGATTGTAAATGGCATGCTCAAGAGTCGAGAATCGATCTGCGGTGAGGGGCTTCTACCATGTGCTCATGATGTGACTCGCCACCCACTTACACGCAGACAAAATGAACAATAACATGAATCTTTTCATTCTAGAGTACCTATTCTATCGATCCGTGAGTTACCCATAAAATAAACATAATCTGTTCCAGTCCTTGATGTAAGTTAAGTAAGTAATACCCATCCAGGCCAGACCTAGTTCCCAATGCCATGACCCCCCAACCCAAATTACCATCCAGTATCATCCCAGAAATCAAAACCCCTTACAGGATCCCGGGACGGGACTCGTCAATGCTCGGTCCCACTCGCCCCAGGTAGAGCCTACCGGAGACTCTACATCATCATCATCATCATATGCTTTTGTTACTTTTCCATCCCCGACCTCGGATCTCCAGGTTCTTTTCATCCCCTTGTCTCGCCGTACCGGCCGGCCTTGTCGTCAGTCAGGGCTTGTTGATCTGACCATACGGTTCCAGGCTAGCGCCACCTAGATTCTCTCATATACGTTTGGGTAAGGAAGTCTTTTCTTACTTCTCATCTCGTCTCTCGGGTGAATGAGACTACCAAACCTTCTTAGGTCGTAGAGGACAAGTCGATCCGCAGTCCGAGCATTGCAGGCTGTCCGGCTTTCTCAGCACCCTCCGGCACTGGCAGATCCAAAGGAACTGGCCTGCCTTTGTCGTCAGACAGTCCAACGGTGCATGAAGTCCGTTTTCGACCCCGCATTGAATACAGAACCGGCGCAGGGCGACGACTCGGTCTCCGGGCCCCGGCTCCCGATCCGATACGACACGGCCGTGTGGGTCGAAGCAGGCCGTCGGAGCCTGAAGCACGTCAAAGTGCTCCGGGGTCCGCACACGGAAGCAGATGTAGCACTCCAGGTTGCCCGGCTTGTGCTCTCGACCCCTCTCCCTGGGTCGATGTTGTGGAAAGTCCTTTGCTGCTCTCATGACAAACTGAAACTTGTCTGCCGGGTCTGCCATCCGTCCAGGGTCGATCAGGCGGTGAAAGTGCCGGTTCACCGTCGAGAGAAAGATGAGCGACTGATAGTCCAGCTCCGACATGATGAGAAGCTGCAGCTCCGGAGAGAGGCGCTCCAGCAGCGAGGGCATAGTAGGCAGTCGAGGTTTTGGGGTTATGATCCAGCATGGACGGCTGCTGGGACGGCTCATGGGGGGACTTGGGAGAGAATATATGGCGTGCGAGTGTCTAGACTCGTGCCTGAGAGGGTCGCCATTGAGGCCAGTGTGCTGTCGTGGTAAGAGCATCATTCTTTCTGAGGAGTTAGGCTCGCAAAAGTCTCAGAAAAGTGTGGGCGATCTCGATACCCTTCTGCAAGACGGAGCGATGCCGCCTCTATAAGTGACAAGTCAAGAGGAGGGAGGGGTTAGCATTTCATACTAGGCATGCAGGGAAACACACTCCTGGCTACAACAATAACAAGCCCGCCTGGCCTGCATCGACGCCCACTCCCAGGCTCTTCACGGCGGAAATGGGACGAGCCGGTGAGTGACAAGGGCGAGGTGTGGTGTGCTGCCGTGAGGGCGTGCCTCGACATCGCCGTTGGTCGTGTTTCGGAGGGGGCTGAGACAGGTCAGGCTCTTCGCTTGGGGCAATCGATGGATGCACTCAATCGATGACCAACGACTGGCTTCCAGGTGGGCCGCGATCCGTTGGCCGCAGGAAACAAGATGGAGATGGAGTCGTCCAACACCCACTCGTCGATCCAAAGTCGATGGGATTGGATTGCGCTCTGCACTCTGCCGCCCCAGGCAGCCAGGCAGCCATGCCGTTTGTTCCCTCAAGAACGCCCCCATTCTGCCATTCAAGCCTCATTCTGCAGTGTCTTCATCTCCGCTTCTTCTTCAGTGGTCCGCGTGAGTGGCGGCCCAACAGGATGCAGTGCTGTGCCCCACGCCGTAGAGAAGCAATGAATAGACCAGACCCCGGCACCCTTGATGCAGAGAGATCTGGTGGCCCTCTGCCGAAGATTCGTCGACGACACAACAGAGAAGCAAACATCGGCCGGCCCGGGGCCCAAACGAGGCAGCGGTTGGGCGGCCTGTTCTGCTGGTCCCCGAGAGGCGCTTCGGGATCACTCCCCGGCCGACGAGTTTCTGTCATGTGAATGGGAGGCTGATGTGGCCTCTCATCAGGATCACCTGGATGAACCGAACTGTCGGGTCCTGGCTTCAGGTGGACCAAGCTTAGCTCGTACTGTAGCCGTGTTGGATCCAACACTCTCAAGGGACCAACAACCCTGTAGGCCCATCTCGACTCTGGTTGCTGCATGCTGCAATTTTAGGAAGACGGTCGCCTTGTCTTGACGCGGCTGTCGTGTCGTTGCGAACTTATGATTGGAAAATGGCCCGCAGCCCATTTCGTTGGTTCTGTACCACCGTCAGCAGCCTTCCATTCATTGGCATGTCTCGTCTCCTTCTCTGCCGCGGGCTAGGATCAGGGATCCAGGGGTGTTTGCTTGATAGTCTCGGATTGTCTCCATCGTTAAAGATACTCACCTGGAGCCTCTGGCTCTGATCAGCGACATAGTTGTTGCTCAGGAATACCTCGTGTTTCTTCACTGCTCGGTGTGATTGCTGTCAGGCTTGAGCCAATGCGTCGATGTCGAGAGTCATCCCAAAGCACAAACTTCGACACAGGCCAGGAGTTGCTCGTGCATGGTCACACAAGCATACGAGGGTAGAAGGAGGCGTCAACCCCATCTTGCCTCGCATTATCACTTCTCCAATCCTCGCCCGCAGGAGCAGCATCAGCATGTTGTCTCGGCAAGAAAAAGCAAATCGTCGACCCCCATGCCTCTAGCAGATCGGTCGCGTCGACATGGGTGCGGCCGCCGAGTTGAAACCACAAGACTCCTTCGTTCAGCTTGAGGCGTCCGCTAATGTCGGCTGGGTACGGATAACATCAAAGCAAACGACATGTAAGAAATCTTATCAAAAGCAAGCTTATTCAACTGACTAACAGATACCACCCCTATCTGTTGGCCAAATGTACTGGGCTGGTCAAACACGGCTTGGGTGGGTGAGTCGATATTGACCTCAGATGAGATGCCTCCGTTGAGGAATCAAACCAACAATCTTTGGGTTCCAGGGCCTCATTTGATCATGAGTTAAAATCGCCGTTCGTTGAGAGACGCATGGTTCTCACTCGCGTCTTGAGAGTTGGGGATGTCGGAAATAACCTAAATTAAATGCAGCTCATGAACCGTGTCAAGAATGTGAAAGAAGGTGACTTCATGCAAGGGGCGTTTGTGCCTTAACGAAGAAGCTTGAACAAAGAACTGGGGAAGTGATGCTTACAGTCGGTTCAGAGAATCGTTCCCAACGTGATGATGCCAGAAGTCGGCATAAACCTCCGCCTCGTACATTGCCCCAGTGTTATTGCTGCAACTTGATCGTGCGGGTTGCATGACCATGCAAGTTATAGCTTTCAGAGGCTAGGACTTGTTGCTTGGGCAAAACTTGGTGTTGGTTGAAGTATCTCCAAAACGAAGGGATGTGATTGACTGAAACTCCCTGCAGTGACCACTGTGGAGGTTTCTGCCAGCTTATGGTCGCCAACATGATCAAATCAAAGACCCTCCAAGTTGGATAAGACGATCACCATTATTGCTCCGTACGTAGTGGTGCCATTGCGATAATCGACCATGTGGATGCTTTGCGGGGATCGCAATGTTTGAGACATTCTTCTCGAAAGAGAGCAATGTCTCGGTTCGTGTCCCCAAATGGAATGCCACTTTAACAGAAACGAGGTGAGTGCCGCAGACGATCGTGTGCTTGCTCGTGTGCTGACGGTTGGGGGCAGTTTGCTTGCTGCAGTCAGACCTGACTGTGACTGACTGTGATTGCTGCGCCGTGGGATGACCGGCAGCAACCCAAGGCATACTGAAGGATTTCGCTTTCTTTCTCTGTCTCTCGCGGCCTTGGTTCTTGGTTATGCGCTGGCAGGATACGACCCAAACGTTTCGACACAGCCTCGACGACAGCTTGCATTGCCATCCAATGCCTCCGCAATCGACACCGTAGATCCCGACAAAGAGTCGTTTCAGATGCCGTGGCGACCAGGGTCCGTCCGCGCTTAGCACAAACGTCATAATAATAATCCAGGCCCCAGTCAGGTCGTGGACCCTTGGAATTTCGTCTTCTCGTGATGCCTTCAGACTCTGTTCTGCACTTCTCAGCCGCTCATTCATTCGTTCCCTTGGTATCTGCATCTGCATCATGGCCCTGATCGAACCGGCCAACTGCAGCGGAAATGCGACCGCTCCCACAGCCAGCGACGCAGGCGTCGCAGGCGCGGGTGTAAGTATTTGATCTGACGGAATGCGAAATTTGTCCTCCAGCGCTGACACGGCTCAACAGATCCTGCTATCCTTCATGATCACGGCATGCCTGGCCATCATCCTATCCAGCAGCGTCGTCTTTGGCGAATTCCGCGGCAGAGACTCGGTCATTCGACGAAAACTCCTCAACGGCTACAGCGACTCCCAAATCATGCAGGGCATTGGAATCCAGAGCGTTGGGCTCGCCAAGATGAACACGCTTGTGCCATACCACTTCTTCCTCATATGGATGCTGTCGCTTCTGTCCATGGCGACGCACAACGCGACACTGCTAGCTCTCGTACACGACTACCGCCGCGACTGGGTGATTCGATGGATGCGACAATTCCTCATGTTCGTCAACCTGGCGCTATCATGTGTGTCTGGAGTCTTTGTTCTGGAGGCTGTGTCAAAGGGCTTGGACGACAAGACCCTACCAATCGCTTGCGTGTGGGAGGTCGACGGCAACGGAGCCGCATCCAATGCAGGCTTGTCGTATGTTGGTACCATTGTCGTTATCGCAGGCAACGCCATCATCTTTATCCTGGCGACCTGGTACCTGCACAGCAAGAACCAAAGGTTCTACAAGGCTGTCCAGATTGGCGGTTTGGTGCTCATGACGGCCGTCGCCATCGGCGCTGCGATCCGAATCATCCTTCTATCCCAGGCATTCGGCAAGCCTTCGATTGAGCTCAAGGACGAAGGTGAGAAGATTTGGAGCTTTGGACAGCTTCTCTCCATGCTGCTTCTCATTCTTCCCTTGGTGTCCGTCATTGAGATCTATCGAGGCGAGATCCAGGTTGCAGGACCTGTTCGTGATGACCGCAGTCGGGTGTACGACGGCGAGCTCCAGGCAAATCTCCGTTCAGGATCACAAACGAACCTCTTCCAGAAGTGAGGTACGATGAGATGGACTCAGGGATTGTTCAGCAATTTCGCGTGAGCTGTGGTCATAATGATGAACTTAGTAATGGCGCAAAAAGTGTAACCAGATTGGAGCGGCCTAAAGTGTGCAAGAAGATAGATACCCTTTTTTTAATGTGTTTTTCATGAGCATTTAGAAACTTGAGTCATCCTCAAATTGGAAAGAGCATTTGCGCTGGCCGCGACTACCTAATGTATCATCTCTCTTCCTTCCATCTGCATGTTCTTCCTCGGTTAGTAAAGAGGCAGGTTGAGATCAATCATGTCGAATCCAGACTTCTAGCAAAGCATGAGTTTCTATTCCTTGCATACATCTCTAGCACTCGAGTTACCTTTACTCTGGTATCAAGACCTGATCGAAAACCTTCGCGGTTCTCTACCTTCTCCTTTCACTACTAGGTCTTCGCCATGCCGCTCACACTGACTGTCAAACACAGGCGGTGGCTCTGTGTCGCCTTTTGTTTCTGTTTGATTTTCTTTTTGATCGCCGCGTATAGAAAACAGGAGTTGAAGGCAAAGGCGAAGGTCTCTAGATACCCAAGTCCCTTCTACAAACCGTGAGTTGAATCCCCTCTTCTCATGACAATAATAACCAAAAGCTCGAACAGTAACCATCACGATCAAATCCTCAAGACAAAGCCCGACAAAGCCACTTTCGAAGCTATTGCTCGAAAACATGGCACCAACAAGGTCACCTCTCATAGCTACCAGTTCATGTACGAAAAGTATCTCGGCCCTCTTCAGGGTAGGTCTGTCAAGTTCCTCGAGATCGGGCTTGGGTGCAACATGGTAAGGACCCTTGCCATGTCCGATGTGATACGTCCTCTGACATCTCTTAGGACTACGGTCCCGGTGCTTCCTACGATACATGGCTCGAATTCCTCCCTGGTGTTGACCTGTACTTCATTGAGAACGACCGCATATGCGCCGAGACATTCAATGCCAAGAACTCAAATGCTCGAATCGCGATTGGAGACCAAGCAAGCGTCCACTTCCTAAACCAGTTCGCCAACGAGTCCACCAAGGACGGTCTATTCGATGTGATTGTCGACGATGGGGGCCATGGCATGGTGGAGCAAATCACATCCCTGGAGGAACTGTGGAAGATCGTCAACCCAGGCGGGCTGTATGTGATCGAAGACCTCCAGACGAGTTACCGGGAGCACTGGGGAGGCGATTCGTCAGGAAGGGACCCGAGGAAACATACAACGATGAAGTATGTGTACGGGCTTCTCGACGACATGATGGCCGGGTGGGCCAAGCATTCAATCAGCCGTTCACTGGAGAGTGTCGACTGCATGGCCGAGATCTGCGTTTTGAGAAAGGCTGTCTAAGCGATATGAATAGTCTTGGGACAGAGTCCAAGTCTTCATGGGGGGTTCCTACTACCGAGCAACCATAGTCAGATTGTTACTTGCCTAGCGTCACTGGGAAGCGTTTATTGTCCTAATCATGAATGTGTTTTTTATTTGTAGGTATCGTATTATCATTCGCTTGTCTATTGCACTGTGCACTTGGCAGGGAGTCCGCAGGGGCCCTCCTTGAGCTCCTTTTGCTCCTTGATTCCATTGCCCTCCTTCTTAGGGGCCTCCTTTTGAGCCTCGGCGGGCTTGGTGCTGTCGCTCACAGGAGCAGCCTCAGCAGCCTTGGCCTGGCTGCTGCCATGCAGTCAGCCGGAGTACTTGGCGACGGTCTTGTAGAAGTTCTGGCCCTGGATCTCAGCGAGCTCAATCTCCTTGGCAGAGGGCTGGCGGGAGCCGTCAGCACCAGCGAAAGTACCGGCACCCCAGGCGCTGCCACCGCGGACCTCAGTGAGGTCAGTCAGGAGACCGAAGGCCTTGGCGTAACCGAAGGGAACGTAGATGATGCCGTGGTGGGTGAGGGTGGAGATGGCGTTCTGAGCAGTAGTCTCCTGGCCACCGCCGAGGGAGGCGGTAGAGACAAAGATACCAGCCATCTTGCCCCAGAAGCCACCGGAAGCCCACTGCTTGCCGGTCTTGTCCCAGAAGGCCTTCCACTGGGCGGGGAAGTTGCCGTAACGGGTGGGGATGCCGAGGAGGAAGGCGTCGTACCCCTCGAGCACGGAGGGGTCCTCGAGGACGGGCACGTCGGCGGGCTTGGGGGGAGCGTGCATCTTGGCGAGCACATCCTCGGGGAGGGTCTCGGGGATCTGGTAGAGGTCGGCAGAGCCGCCGGCCTTCTCGATACCGGCCTTCTCAGCCTCGGCCAGCTGCTTGATGTGGCCGTACATGGAGTACTGGAGGAGGAGTAGATGTCAGTGAGTTGTCATGAGTCAGGCATTGTAAACGAGGGGAAGGGCTGAATGCAGAAAAGCCACTGAGCCGTCCACTGTATGCATCTGTACAGTTGGTAGGCAGCAATGTTTCGCCTGCATTGGTGGTGATGAAGCTCATCATGATGCTGATGGCGGGGTGATGATGGAGGGGTAACCACATACGTAGACGATAGCGATCTTGGGAGCCATTGTGACTGATTTGAGTTGGAACTCGGGGTATCAAAGTGTAAGAAGGAGTATAGATGAATAGACAATGAGAGTGAACTGCTGAGGAACAAAAGAAAAAAGGGCCAGAGAAGAGGAGAGCTCCAGGTCGTCTTATACCTGGGGGAGCTTCTCTCTCAAGGTGGGCATGGCCTCTAACAAGCTTCCTGCTTCTCTCTCGGTTCCACAGCCCGGTAGGTCCACCCCCTTCCCTTCCACTCAAAGGAGTACCTCCCGTCGAATGGGGGCAACGAGACCGGCGGGGGCGGTGATGCCATTGGTGCAGTTCCCTTGCCGTTCGGAAGCTCCATATCGCGTGGATGTGGATTCAGGCGGGACTTTGAATCGTGTGGAAAGCTTGCGCCGGAAGATCGGGGGGGAGGAAACTTCTAGGCTTTTCAGCAGCTTCAGCTCGGCAAGACGGTGCTCCCGTACCGTTTGGACTCTATTGTGAATTCAACCGAGTTCATTAACCTAGTTAACGAAATCTCCATGTCTCAATTGCTTCCTCTCTGTGCATGATCATCCATTCCAGAAGATCCAACTCTCCAAGGTGTTCATCAGCGAAGCCCCTCCCATCCAAGCTTAGGT
>NKCJ01000780.1:0-10688 GCA_003947015.1 Fusarium sp. AF-6 | reverse complement strand
GTGTGGAACAGTGGAGGACAGGGGGTGGGTGGGGAGGAGGCTGACAGGGGTCACCAGCAGCACAGGGGTCGGTAGGTTAGGTCGACTCAGGAAAAGGCCGTCCGTAGGGTCAGGACAGGTCCAAGAGCTGGGTCTGTAGGGCTTGCTTGAAGAGGGTCTGGTCGGGCGGTCTGACCGATTTGACTGGGTCGTGACTGGGTGGTGCTGTAACAGACAAGCAAAAAGCCAGAGGCCACGAGAAGAATAGAGAGAGTGGCAAAAAGCACCAGACAGACGGCGTCTATGTCGGTGGCTTGGTTGTCGCCGGGGTTAGAATGGATGTCTCTGACAGCTGGAGACGTATATCCTTGTTCCTGCCTTGCTTTGCACTGCACTGCTTCGCGTTGCGTTGCAGATGCGGCGGTGGTGGGATGGATCAAAATGAGAGTGTCTCTGCTTTTGGCGGCAAAGTCGGCGGATTCGGTTGATGCTCAGGCCGATGTCTCGCTCAAGTTTCGCGAAGCGCCCGCGAAGCCGAGAGGAACGGAAAAAATAGAAGCGGAAGTAGCGAGGACAACGAGTAGCGCGAGAACAATGCTTGCTTGCTTGCTTGCAGTGCCTGCGCAAAGAATTAATTGTTTGATTAGAATGCCAAACAATTAATCAATTACCCGATGAGTGAAGCCGAGTCCAGAACCAGTAGTAGTCAAATCTAGACGATCAGACAATAACGGATAGTGCACTTTCTTTTTCCGTACAACAGATTGTCCACTGTAGCTTTTGCAGTAAACGGCGATCCGATCTCTCTCGGGAGGTCCAGACGGATTCTTGCGAAGGTCGAGGCCTTTGAGGCTTGGCGCTTTACTCGCAACAGATGTCGGTGATGCGCGAAAGGGAATGGATGTGTGGGAAAAGGGCACCTTTCCAAAGACGAAAAAGTTTGAAGCGGGAAATAAAAGCCAACAGCAACAAGCCTTTTAGACTTTTTTGTCGCTCTCGATTGTAGCGTTTAGCTTTTGCGCACTGGCTCGCAGGACTGACGATTGTCAAAGCCTAGAGAGCAGAAAGCTGTGGGGGAGGCGTTTTTGTTAGACTGAGATCCCTGACGGAGAAGAGACAGGCACAGGAATGGTGGTTAAAGTGAATGGAGGGGAAAATGATTTGAAATAGATGAATGAGGCTGATGTTGATGCTTTGTGAGGCTGGTGTTGTTCAGTTGAATGATGATGAGAACAAAGCCGAACAACTGCGAACAAGACTGGGATATATAGACAAAGAATCCTTTTGATCAAGACCAACTTTGACAAGGGAAGGAAATATTGTTTTCTTGAATAGGGCAGGGTGAATGATAGCGGTGGTGGTGGTGGTTCAAAAAATTGGAATTCGAGATTACATACAAAGGGAGAGACAAAAAGTATTGAAGGGTTTTGGCCTTTTTCGGGTTTGGTGACCGGCACCAAGATCGATGGACAAGCGCGAGGGAGAGAAGAAAGCGAAATGACTGAGACGTTGGCAAAAATCGTCAAGAAGGCGTGTTCGTGTCGATGAACACGTTTTTTTTTCGGGTCCAAAAAGGGAGAGAATGGAGACAAGGCTGGTGATGACGACGGATTCGTCTTTGTCTTGATTGTTTGTTCTTTTGCGGTACCTGCCAGAGGTATGCGGGATGTGTGTGTGTGTCGAAACGCGGAAAGAATTGAAACAAATAATTCGGCAAAGAAATATAGACACGGGCCCAAGAATAGAATTCCAGTCCTGACCAGAGGGTTAAAGGAAAAAAAAAAAAGGAAACGAGGATGGGATGAATGATGAGAAGGGGGGAAAAACAGGCGATGAAACGAGGTCGTCTTAATACCTCGTCAACTATTCGCATGAGATTCCCATTCTACTCCAGATTGAACCCCCCCTTGTCAGCCATTACCACTTCTAGATCCGCTAATACTACCTAAACAACTAAAGGACAAAAAAGCCCAAGCCCTGCGTAGCAAGGACTTCAAGACCAGCTTGATCCATTGGCCATGAGGAAAGCTGTATCCTCATATTCTATCGCCCAGCTGCGAATGGAACGACAGCTGAAAGCCTGGACGTTGAGCCTGAACAATGTCTTCTTCCAACCAGCCGCAGCCACGGGAAACGAGGATGCGACAAGTAGACGATGGCCAACCAAGATGCGATACTACCCATGTCCATCAAACAACAAGACCCCAGCTTGTCGACCTGACTGGTTCGGGGGAGCGTTTGACAGCAAGCTGGAGGAGATGGAGGGTTAATGGGACACTCTAATTGGCTCGTGGCCTACGCCTTGGGCAATTCTCAAACGCACCAACAGAGGGCGGGCGGCCCCCCGTTGCAGCCAGCCCATCGCCATCCTCGGCTCGATTGGCTGGATCCCCATATTTTGAAACCGCGCTGTCTGATACAAGAGCCTCTCACGACCAATCGTGACGTGTAGGTGGCCAATTTTCAACACTTGAAGCGATGGCTGTCCAGTTTGTTTCTTGTTGATCAATTGTTCCGTCTCGTCTTTTTTTCTTCTGATCTGCGAAAGCTAGAAACCTAAGGAAAGACCCTGCGTCGCAGATCCAGAGAGGAACGGAATCCTTTGAATCCGGGTTTAAACTTCAAACATGAAATGCTTCCCCCCTCAAGTTTTGTTTCCAACCTACGCACATCCATTTCTTAAGCGCTGCTGGTTTGGAGCACAGATCAACAACCGCTTGGGCCATCGGGCAAGGGACGGCGGGCATCGACGCCTAAAAAAGAAGCAATCTGTAAAGCCATGCGCATTGAGCATAAACAATGATGAATGCCCCGTTTCATGGGCCGCCGCCCATCAGGTTCATAGGCTGTGCTGTTCCCCCCTTTCTTACTGGTGCACAAACAAAAGCACAGACGTACTGCTCGCCTGAAAAGGCCCCCCCATCCTCGTACAAGATACGTCCTAATCTTGCATGTTGATCGCGTACACAGACTCAGAACACGCACACGTTTCACGCAGGGGTTGCATTAGAGGCCGCAATACGTGACTGGCTCTGTGATCATCATAAAGACCCTTTTTTTTTTTGCTTGCTGTACACTCAAGAGTGCAGATCAGATGTTTAAAGGGTAATGGGGTGATCATCATTCATTCTTTTTGGGTTCCTCATGAGTTACCCTACGGTACAACATGAATAAGAAACAAACCCTTTTTTTAAAAAAATTGACTCTCGAGTTTTGTTTCTATACACGCCAAGTGACTTGCGACAAAATTTGCCATCGATCAGGGGGAAGTTTTAAAAAAAAATCCGAAGGCCTCCTGCTTGTTTTTGTGGTTACACTGCATCATCTGAAGCGAAGCCAAGATGGACAGCGGTTTCTCTCATCCCGTCTTTTTTAGTTGACATGGACCTCAACAAGGGTTGCACAAATAAAACCAGCGCCCACGTTTTAGGTCAGAAAGATTTGCAACCACCGGTGTTGATTACTCCAGATCAACAACAAAACCATTGTTACGCATATGCTTTCACAAACACCGAAGCCCATCGCTATCGCCATCGCTTAAACATAAGTCCCCTCCCCTGTGGCGGTAGGCTTAACCCCTCTCGGCGCCCGTCAGAACCGAGCCCTTGGGTTCAAAAGAAGAAAACAGGGGAACGAGACTTTGTAGCGGGATGCGGGACTGGAGGGGCGGCGCTCGCTTGTCGTTCGTACCTCTCCGAGTCACATTCCTCCCCCCCGGTGCCTGTCCCTCTCTCTTTATATCACTTTTTCATCCAAGTCCGAACCCGTTCGGCGATTACAGCCACCGAGGTTTCTTGTAGATAGAGTGTGCAGCCTCAAAAAAAAAAAAAATCAGATCATGAGCAAGGTTCAGGGCCAAAAGTCACACGCTTGGAGTTTGCATCGTGTGTGAACGGTCAAGGAACGACATGTGGAGTTTTTCGCTCAGAAACACATCGGATGGCCCCGTGGAGCGAGCAGTATCGAAAGGGGACGGACCAAGCTCGCCAAGAGCCTTCGACATCTGATTACCAAATCAGGTCCTATAAACGTCCTCTCTCTTGGCCCAATGGATCCTGCAGGTCATACAATCCGGGATCCCGGCGGCGAACCCGTCAGAGGGCCTCCCGCTGCCCTTTTCTCTCTTCATGCAGATTGACAGATAGAGACAGGCGATGCAATAGTCGAGTCTCGCAGGGCTTCGAGGTTTCTCTACAACGGCTGGATACAACACATCCCTTACTTATGCGTGGAATTTGTAGAGCCATTTTCTCCTGCAGATTGTCCACCGCCTCCAACCTCTCCCTCCTCCTCGACACCATCAGACCCCCTCTTAGCTCTCTCTACTCCACGATCTACGCCGTTTCACCCTTCTTCTATCCAGACTATCGCAAGAGGGGAGGAGAAAGGGCTCCTCAACACAGAAACACCTCCCGTCCTGTCTCAGTCTCGACAAATAGCCCCGTAGATAGCCCCGTAGATAGCCCCGTCCAACCCATCCGAAACCCATAGGTACGCACCCCCCTGCTTTTCCGTAAAGGAAAAGAAAAAGCCACCCCCTGCACAACACACACAAGACGCCATGCAGCCAGCACACCCAGTTCCGTCGTCGGCAGACGCCACTAGCTCCCTCGGGAACAGCCCGTTCGAGGAATGCAGAGCGGGGAGGGGAGGAGCACAAGGTCCCAAGCACAAGACATCTCAAGCGAAGGGAGGGGGGAACACAATAGCCTGCCAAGAGATGGCATTCATCTATTATAGCGAAGAGCAAAGCTATTGACCGGGTTCCCAAGGGCAACCAAGAGATTATTCTCAAGGAAAACCTTGATCGGCGAAGGGTCGATCGAGAAATGGTTGGAATCTGCGTGCCATACCACCGCAACCCGGACCCTTGCGCTAGACCTGGGCAACGCCGCCCAATGACCCGTGAAGCTGGGATCCCAAGCGGGCCGTCCTCGTTGAGATGCAGGCTTGAGCAAGGATTGCCTTCTTTTTTAACTCCGGGTTTGGCAGTCAAGAGAGAGAATCGGTCCAGACACACACCCGAACGTACTCCTTACCTTTTGATTGGTTCCGAGGAGCCTTCGGACGGAAGAGCCACGATTCTCGACCCCCGTGAGCTGATGGACGGTTAAGGCTATTCGATTTACTTCGAGGCTATTGGCGATCCTCAGCGACCCTGCAGAGGTCATCCGAGAATACCTCACCACAGAGTATGGTCTGATTGAGTTTTTTTTACATGATTATTCGCACTGAAATGTGAGTTCTTTAGATCTCGACTCCTTCTGCTAAAATATGGCATCACACCAAGAGGCGAAAAAAAATTCTCACCGCCGTTGATCTTGGTGTTGTCATGAATCACGACAACCACTGACATGGCAGTCCCATCCATCCCATGAGAGAGAGATATTCCCCTGACCCCTGACCCCTGAGCCAGTCACGACAGGCCAGTAGCATCTTCCATCGTCGTTTGACTTGGTTTTTTCCCTCCACCATCAAACAAAGAGGACACCAGCACACCCCCTCTCTCTCTTCAGATCTCCATCTGATTCTGTCAAGTCAAGTCTCTGATTGGCCAGCCCCGCCTTTTCCATAACCCGGCGCACGCCATCCCTGACGCCTGCATGCCAACCCTCGGACGCGTGGCTCTGACTCGCTGCAAGCAGAAGCAAGGTAGCTAGCTGGCAGGTTGTGGCTGGGCATTGCCTGTCAAAATAAAGCGTTGCAAGGCACCAGCCATTTGACTCTGGTGCCTTGATCTGCATTAATGTCAATGCCCCCCCTTGCCTCTCCACACCGTCCGTATGTGGCTGCAACCCAGCACCGCGCAATGCATCCGTGGCTCAAGCATAAATGGCAACGGAAACAGTCCCGGATGTGGCTAGTGGGCTCCCTGTGGCGAGGGAGGGCTACGTGAGTCGGTGACGACGAAGCAGCCGCTTGCGCAACTGCTGCGACTGTACTCCGGACTATGCTCCGTGATGCCTTCAGTCCCTGAGCATGAACGAAATGTTGCACCGCCGCAACGGTCGGGCTGGTTTCATCGCCATACGCTACTGCACCTCTTAGATCGCCATAGACACTCTCGCTCAACAGCACGAGTTGCAACTCAACAGTTCAAGCTTGACGCTATCATGTTAGCCCGTGACATGCTCCCCCTCCCACATGCTGTATCCACCTCACCCCCTCTACAAACTCCATCGAGATAATGAGAAGCAATCACTTGATCTCCAACGTACCCAAGGATCAAGGAAAAACAACTCCATCACCAGCCACGCTAAACTTTACCCTACCGCGGCTCATATGCCACGAAAGTGAGGGGTAATTAATTATTTCCATGTTTAAGCTGGGATATATATCCTCCCCCCCTCTGCGGGACTCCCTCATGACCTGGTGCGCGTGGGAGTCTAGCCTCCCCTCCCTTAAGCTTGTGATGGGAGATGCGGGGAAGACCCGCGGATCCGCGATCGGGTTATTAAAAATGACTCTTAATTCACATGTGCGATAGATTGCGGTGAGGGAAATGACTAGCCAAGTTATCTATGGTCAATGCTATTTTGTTCTTCCTTGATGCCAGGCGAATTGTGCATTCAACGTGCGTAAAGGCCCATCCAATACGAGCCATCTCATCCTCGTATTTACACAACAGGATATATCCTTACCCACAAATTACCAATCATTCCCAGCAAACCAAAATCTTTGCTTCTGAAGGATTCATCCGCCTGTGCATATAGACATCCCAGATTAGGTTTTCACCTCCGTACCGCCCGAACCTTTCCCCCTTCTCCGCGCCCCCGGCCGGTCCGCCCGGAGGTGCGTTCTTTCTTCTCCACTTTAAATCCCGGGCTGCCTCCGGATGAAAATGCCGAGGCATCAAGGGGCCCTACAGCCCCACATCCGGTGCCCTCTCGGCTCAAGCCGAACCCCAGCTTGGTTGTAAAAAGCTGGGTTTTTGCACAGCCGTCATAGCTTGCCTGAAGATTATATTTCAGCAGTGTAGGGATTCTATATGCATAATGACGATATATTCTGCAACGTTGCAGGATTCTATCCTAGCATCGTAGTTTTTTTTTTTTCTGTGCTGTAGGTAGCCAAGAATGAACGCTTGGATCGTCTGTTGTCTTCTTGACCCTTTCGCAGGTAGCCAAAAAAATCATCGGGAATTATTTTTGGCGTCGGGCGCTTAGATCGCCTAGACCCCATCTGTTTGGCTGCCTCTCTGCACCCTCCAAGCGCCTTCAACATGCAAGAAGCACGAACAACGTTTTCCCCTGCAAGAAGCGCCCGCTCGCCCGCCCGGCAGAATGACGCTTCCGGTGCAGCTGTACTCTTATCGTTTCGAATCCTTCGTGAAACATGACACCCAACCCAGGGCGCTTACTTACATTGTGTTTTCAGCCCTCCTCCACCCACATCGAAACCCCCGCAAGCGCCCAGTTTCATGAACCGCACGCACGTCTGACCCCGGGCGTCTATTACGCATACACGCCGTGAGGTTAGTCCTCTTTCTGGGGTCGAGAATGGAAATAGATCATCGCAGGTGTACGTGAACAGGCGGCTCTTGGGCGGCTGCTCTAGTCTATGGGCGCTTATTGAAGCTACACTCGCCAACCCAACTCAGCTGATAGACGCCTCTGTCGGGATTCATTGGTATGAACGTACTAGTCTAGTTCGCCGAAATGGGTTGCTGTGGCAGTGCTGAGCATGTCTGAGACGGTTGGATCCTCATCCGTTGTTGGTTCGGTTTCATCTGGAGAATGCCTTTTGCTGAAACCAGACCTCGACCCGCACCAACTCGTCGCCCCAAGCATGCTTCGCTCGCTCCTAGTGTTACCGACGGGCTGGAATTGGGCTGTGTTTCTGGGCCATCAAACTGTTGGCCATGCTCTCCCAACTCTCCTCGGAATCCATCTGCTGCATCGCCACGATGCGGCCGCTGTTGGCCATATCCTGTCATCTGCTGCATCATCCTCAACTCCTGTCAGGCTTCCCACGTTCGCATATGTATCACGGGGCTGAGCTCATGCCACGGATCAGGTGCTAACCGTTCATCCGATTTTTTGCCTCCTCTCATGCTGTTGGGCCATTTTGTTGATTACCCTGCCCTGTCATTCTGGAGAACTGCATCAGGCATTGCGTGCCACCGTCTATTCTGTACATTCAAAAACCACAAGCCATGAAGAAAAAGGAAATTCCGCCCTTCCTGAAAAATGCCTTGACCTCGCTTCCGTCTGTCACTCTCCTCTTTTCCACCTACCCAACCACATAACAGAAGGAACTCGCCGTTGGCTCACTCCATCGCACTGCCTCTCAAGTCCTAGATGATGAATCCTTCGTTGGTTGTTTTGGTTGGGCTCCTCGCTATGGGGGTGGATGTTGGTGAGGCTGATATGCGAGAGGGGTGAGAGTTAGCGAGGTTAAAGGCCAAGCAAGGTAAAGCAAAGCAACCAATGCGAGTTCCGAGAGGCCCCCAACTATGTCATATCATTGGGCATCTTTCATCGCCTGACAATGTGTGTTTCGGTTTTACGCTCATATCGTTGAATGTCCTGAGGCTTGGTCGAGGTCTGGGCACCTCGCCGTATCCTGAAAAGCAAAGGATACTTGATAGACTCCCGCCAGTCAGCCCCCTGCTGGCAAGGAGACGTTTAATGCATGTGCGTCATCGTGTAGGAGTTCTGATATCCCATCTAGTGATAGTACCCGTTCGATTGATTGGACGCATGCTGCTCCTGCTGTATGTAGTCCTCAAAGTAAGGGTGGTTGCAAGCCGCCTTGGCCGAGATGCGTCCGGCAGGGTCGTAGACGAGCATCATCTCGAGAAGCTCAAGGCCGGCGTCGTCGAGGCTATGGCAGAGGACATTGTTGTAGTCACGCTGCCACTTGGGGAAGGATGACTTGAAGTCGGGGTACGATGTGACACCGGGCCAGACTTCCTCCGAGGGTGTTCCAAGCGTTCTAGAACTGGTCAGTACTTATAGTCGTGAGGTCGAGAAGTCAGTGCTCACCGGAAGATCTTGAAGATCTCATCAATCTCAGAGTCACCAGGGAAGAGGGGCTTTCGTGTACACATCTCGGCAAAGATGCAACCAACGGACCACATGTCGACGCCAGTCGAGTACTGACGCCCACCCAGAAGAATCTCGGGGGCTCTGTACCACAGAGTGACGACCTCGTGGGTGTATGTGCGCAGCGGCACACCAAAGGCGCGGGCAAGACCGAAATCGGCGAGCTTGAGGTTACCCTCCTTGTCGATGAGGAGGTTCTGGGGCTTGAGATCGCGGTGCAAGATGCGGTGGGAGTGGCAGTACTTGACACCGTCGCAAAGCTGAAGCATGAACTTGCGGACGACCTGGTCACCGAGACCGAGCTGCATCAAATGCGGCGAAGAGCCCTCAGGCAGGGCCTTGCCTCGACCACCGTCGCTCACGGGAAGAGCCTCCATGTACTTCTTGAGGTCGAGGTCGAGGAACTCGAAGACGAGGTATAGCTTGTGGCCGTCGGCGTGGACAATGTTGAACAGGCGGACAATGTTGGGATCTCGCATCTCCTTGAGGAGGGAGATCTCGCGGATGGCGGTGCTGGGAACTCCTTCATCCTCAGCCTCGAGGCGGATCTTCTTGAGGGCGACGATGCGACCATTGTTGGCGAGGTCTCGGGCCTTGTAGACGACACCGTAGGTGCCTGAGAAAGAGGTTAGCATTGACCTTTTGGCGGTGACATGTCGGCGGACAGGATGGCAACGCAACGCACCTTCACCAATCTTTTCCAACTTTTGGTAATTCTCCATGGCTAGAGCTCAGATGTGTGACTGTGACAATGAACAAGGAACGGCAAGGCGGTCGAGTCGCCTTTGAAGGATACCAGCAGCAAGAGCAAAAGCAAGAGACCCTGCGTCTGTGGCGTCGATCGTCGTTGAGCTTGGTCGGTGGACTTGTGGAGGTCAAGATGGGAGATGCGCGCGCATGCAGGAGAGGGTTTAGATTTATCGCCGAAACGGTGCGCCGAAGGGGGAGGCTGAATCTTCTTTTCGTTGGTGACAGCAGCGACGTGCGTGTGTTTGTGTGTGTGTGACAACGCGAGAGAGAAAGAAAGGTTGTTGTTTCGGTCGAGAGTGAGGCGGCTCCAACGAAAGGTTCAGGTTGGCGGGGAGTGTGTTTTCCAGCAAGCTAGGTACTGTAGGGGACCTTACAGCGATTGGATTTGGAAGCGGGGTGAAGGAAAGAAAGGGAAATGAGAGATGGCGATTCCCGACTCTTGACCGAGAGTGACCAAGGAAAAGTGACGTTCTTTTTTTTTACTCTCAGATGGATGCACCCAGGCCGTTGAAAATATGACCGTTTTTTTTTTCTTCTTGCAGTATCGACTTTGCAGGTGGCTTTTGTTTCTTTCAAAGGAAGAAAAAGTAGGTAGAGAAGCAAAAGTTACATCAAGTGTTTACTTTCTTTGTTTGGTAACGACGGGGAGGGGTCTGCGCGTTGCCAGTAAAAACAACAAGACTCCCCCCCCCCCCCCCCAAAAAAAAAAAAAAAAAAAAAAAACCCACAAACACAACCCCCCCCATCAACAAAACAAACACTACACCTAAACAAACACAACACGCCCCACCCACAAAAGCATGAGAATACCAAGACCGACCGACGTATAAAGATACAACAACAAACACAAAAAACACCAAATCGTAAGCACACGCAGCATCTTAATCATCATCATAACATATAAAAGAAAAA
>NKCJ01000779.1:0-10759 GCA_003947015.1 Fusarium sp. AF-6 | reverse complement strand
TGGGACGTCCTGTGTGGGGTGGTGGGCGCGGGGAGGTGTGTGGGAGACAGGGCTGGACCTACCACTCAGCCTCCTGCCCCGCCTGTTCGTGCTGCCGGTAGCAAGGTCGCAAGTAGGGCCTTGGGTGCTTTCGTTGTGGCTGGTGTTGTTGCCGTGGCCATCTAAGTTGTCAAGTACAAGCAGGGTCTAGATACGAAGCACTTGAAAGATCTATCACGGTTTTCTCCATTGGATACTTCAACGGAACTCGCCCAAAGCAACTATTTGGGACTGGAGAAAAAAGAGGGTTTGCTGGGTATGTTTTGAACATCGGTTTTAGTGATAAATTGTTGGATATTATGGATAGACGCCGAGGTTAACGCTCGGAGGATGTAATGGATGCAACTGTAGGTTTAGATTGATAATTCCATGTGGTGTTTTTCGATAAATATTCTTCGGCTTCAAGCTCTTTCCCTTTCGGTAACCATCCATCTTTGCTTTGAATAACGTTCAAGCCACATGCTATGCCTGTCGGTCCGATGGCGTCTCTCCTCGGGAACACCGCCTCACTATCTATCTTGATTCAGTACTATTCGAATGTATGGTCTGAAGGCGTAGGCTAGACCTACGAGGTCATGGGACATGTTTGATGGACTCTGAGGCAATCACGAACTGTCATCTAAAATCAAGACACATGTCCCCTAAGGTTGACGTCAAGATCATGGCATATCTTCTAGAGATAATATCTACTCGTTCGAAATTCGAAGCCATGCCTACTGTTACAGTTCATAAGCGCATAACCTCATAAACGCCCCTGACCGGATATCTCCGTCACAATGCCCATGCTATCAACTCAAGGGATCAAGCATCCCCGACGCTTCCATCCGTGACCGCACCTCTCGAACCAAGGCCTTGGCCTCCTCGACCTCTACACCATCCTGACACAGCTCTCCAGCGAGGCGCTCAGCTGCCGCGTAGTCTCCGGTACGCATCGAGAATTTGGCGAGCCACATGCGTGCCTTGCTAGTCGCTGCTGTGACTCCCGTGCCCTCGTTTCCTGTGTTCTCATTGCCCTCGGCGCCATTGTCTGAACCCGGGGGAGAATCATTGTGAATAGCGATGGACTCCGCCGGGTCAACCTCAGCGTTCGCACCACCATCTTCCTGAGCCACGCAGAGTTCCATGTATGACTTGGCCTCTTCCTCTTCGCCCAGCTGGTCATACATCGCAGCAATCTGCAGGAGAATCTCAGGGTCCATATGGCCTGTAGCACTACGGCTACCCAGGAGATCGCCGCTTCCGAAGCTGCTACCGACGTCATAGTAGGCATCCGCAAGCAAGGCTCGCTTCAAAGCCTTGATGCCGTCCCGTTCTCGGCCCATCTTTTGCAGACATGAACCTACAGCCATCCACATTTTACCATCCCAGGGACGCAGACCAGCGGCCTTCTTGTAGTACCAAAGTGAGTATGTATGCATTTCCAGCATCTCATATGTCTGACCCAATCCGTACCAGGCCCGATAGTCCCGTCGATTTACGTCAACTGCACGACGGTACGACTCGATGGCCGCATGTGTGTTCTTGAGTTCGACGTATTCGTGGCCCATCAATGTCCATGCCGATAGACATGATCGGTCAAGGGTCAGGGCGCGTCGGAAGTATTGCACAGCCTTTTCGTGCATCGAGAGGAGGGAATAGTAGTTTCCAACAACCACACAAGATTCCGGCCGGAACTTGTCTACACTGGAGCATAGATGTGCCAGGAATGCCAGTTTTGGTCGGAGATTTAGAACGTAGAGAATGTTGGAATAGTGGTCGAGGGAATCAAGCCGATGAGGATGGAGCGCCAGCAGTCGAGTAAAGTGCTGTTCGGCAGCCATCAGATCCTTGGCGTGATAGGCTAGCAATGCGTTGCAGGTGAGGAGAAAGGATGATGTCGGGAAGATGGAGAGGAGTTGCTCGAGAGAACTAGCGAGCCCGGGTCCTTGCTGGTAAAGCTCCAGAGAGGTGTGTAGGTGGAACATGTAAGACACAATGTTCTGAGGACAATGTCTTGATATTCGATTCAACTGGAGATTTGTTAGCCGATGCGATCACCAACTACCACAAGTGCAACTCACATCCTCGACTCGAGATATTAGCGACGTCATTTCTAGCCAGCAGCCCCAGTTCATGGTGTACTTGTGAACGCTTCGGATAAAGAACTCCAAAGCTCTTTCGTCATTCTTTTCCTTGGCGAGAACCATTCCGTAGCTGTAGAAAACGATTAGCAGCCGTCGACATACCGTTCACAAGATCCGCACTCACAGGTATTCAAGCCATCCCTGACTGCCCAACACTTCGTCATCTTCCGTTGTCCTCTCGTCAAACCAAGTGGAAAGATACCGCCCAATGACGAGAAGCTGCTTATTGGCCACCGTTCCGAGGTCCTGAGGGCCCATAACCATCTCAGTATCCTCCTGCTTGCGCTTCTCCCCCGACATGAACTTGGCGTAGAGGGCAAGGAACAAACTCTTCTGACTGATCCTGGGAAGAGGTATCGCAGCCGACGAATCAGAAGCCTTTGCCTTTCCTTTTCCAGCTGAAGCATACGCCGGAGAACTGTCCACCCTTGATGCCAGGACACTAGACAGGAGAGAATCGGGGAGGAAAACGGCGGCGCAGCGGTCGTATTCTCTACAGTCGAATAGAGACTTGGCTAGTAGGTATTTGCTCAACTCTTTGGCCTCGAGAGCTGCCTCTTCTGGATCGTTGTTCGAAGCGTATATCGGAGAGATGTACTTGGCATCCGCAGGGTCGAGGTGCTCGTCGTCATCGTCGGTTTCGGGAAGCGCGTTAAGCAGTTCGGCGGCCCTGAATTTGTCAACTTGCGCGTCCAGTTATCCATCAATGGGCAGTATACACACCATTTTGAAGATTGGTAGAGACACCTCTCTGAGCATTTGACCACGGCGTCCTGGAGAGCTGCCCGCAATTGCGAGACCTCGTGGGCGCTCAGAGCCATCTCGGGTCTTGTTTTGAAGGGTTGGTGGGGTAGCTCCTAGTCGGGAGCAAGAGCTGGATTGCGCAGACGCGCAGGCCTCTCAAGCTCGATCAGCTGATATCGCGAGATGTGGTACGGCTTCCTGGTCGGTGAATGAAAAGAGGAAGGGCGATATCGGCGGTTGGAAGACGGGTTGTAGTTGTCATGAGGGTAGACCTTTGACCGTTATTGGTGATCATATCAACAGTCCAGGCGCGCAGGCTAGTCCGTGTCACTTAATGTTAAAAACTGTATGACGCACTGTATCCTCATGGGAGACAACACCCGCTCCAGTTGAAAAGTGTCCAAACCCAACTCCAGTAGCACAAAATCTGAATCATTTGTTCATTCTATAAAAGAAAAGACGTTTCTTATTTGTGCGAGGAGGCTCTTATTCGGGAAATAGTCTGTCAAACCAATATCGCGGCCACTAAAACTCACTTACACCCTCCCTTCCACAGTGAATTCGGTATCACGATGGCGCTCGGGAAAGCGGATGAGGGCCAATACTTGAAGCTGACAGTGAGACTGGCATGTTTATTCCCGATATTTCGGACCATGGCAGCATTTATTCATTCTAATTTGATAATGGTGGTGATTCACTTGACAAAAAGGAGGCTATGCCAGGTGAGAAGTTGGACGATATCAACTCGAGCTGGAACCGTTGCAACTCGAACCATAGACAACTGCCGACCAGCTCTGATCTTTTCATCAAACGATTATCCACGAGATAGTGCGGGTTTCGCCAGATCAAAGAATCTCCTCATGCTTCCCTAGTTGTAACCAGCGGGATACGGCATCGCCCATCGGCTACCCCGAAGACCACACCAGGCCTGCGCGAAACTCTGAAGGGTTCCACCTTTTGAGGAGGTATCATGAGCTACAGTGGACCCGTCAGGCTATTCCCATGCCTCTTCTGTTGGACACCAGAAGTCAAGTGCCCCAACTATGTGTTCCTCAACAAGAGTGCCTGCGTCGACTGCCAGGTAAGGGGGGGAAAACATCTTGCCATTCATCAACACACACTTAGTTCTGACCGCTACCTTATTCCAGAGTCTCAGGAGACAGCATGGAGGGAACGAGCTGATTGCGACAGACGTCCACGAGACTTTTGTGCGATACCTGCTCGAGAAGTACTCGGAAGTCGGCGGTATCACGTACGAGAGGATCAACGAGTACATTTCCAGCGCTAGGCAGGTCAACGTGGACAACCTCCTCACCGTGGCACTCGACTACATCTTTCGAAATTTCCGGGGTCTATATCACCCCGTCTGCGACGCAGTCGAGGCGGCTCGTGATAGGGGTCCTATCCAGTGGACACCCGTCAACCTCGCGGAGCGACTCGAGGGGATAAGGACCGAGCGAGAGCGACAACGCCGAGGAAAAGACGCCTCTGGATGATTTGATGGATCCCCGACTGTTTGCGCTAGAGGTAGACATTCCCGGGGAAACAAGCCGGGTGAGAATGACCCCCGGGTAGGTCGGCTTGATGTTGGCCCTGTCTCGGGGGGCGGACACTGTGCTGGGAGGGTTGTCTGGTTGATGCAGACGTCAACTCTATAGGCTCGAGGGCGAGTCCCTGCATGTGGCAATGGCGCCGTTATCTTTCAGATCCGGGGTTTTAGTGAATAGCGTTTGAGTTCCCAAGCTCCGTAGACACAGTCTGGTTGAGTCATGGCCGGCTTCTTCCATCCATCCTCGACGGGCACCTTTGTAGGCAATGCCGGTAGTGTCAGGGGAACCGAGTCAGTTTGGGCTGTCATTCACTGTTAGCCCGTCGGATGTAGGTTTCTGATAAGTCGGGTATTTCTCCGTGGGTGGACGCTGATTCCTGTATACCGTCACATAAACCCGTCCGTCCAGCACACTTGACACTTTCTTTTTCTTGTAACGAGCGAATTTGGACCAGAAACCATCTCGAGAAACAGAAAGAACAGGCATGTATCACAGCATCCAGATTGCCGTGAGCACCCTAGACGTCTCACAGAGAGCGCGTCAGTTGCGACCTCGCACAACCCGGTCCGGCACGTGTGGTACGAATCACCACCACGGTGTCGAGTTCCCTCACCGAGCGAGGAGTGGTATAAGAGAGGGCCAGCAAGACATGAGGGCGCGGAGTGAGCCCGACCTCTGGCTGTATAAGAGCTTGGAGAACAGCATCTTGATGAGCGACGCAACAGAACACCACCACGGCGAGAAGGACGAGAGGAGGGACCAGCCAAAGACGATGCGCTGGCCCTGCAACCATCACTGGGGGAAATGGGCGTGTAACAGATGGGTCAATACGATGGGAGCCAAGTGTCAAGAATGCAAGGTACGCGAAATATGTTCCCTCCCCCTCCTTCGTCTATTCTGCCTGTAGCCGTCTTGGTGGTTGAGACGCAGCTGCTAACAGGAGGGTTGGTTCTGGCCAATCTAGAACCGCAAGGACATGGACAGTACGCCGACGCATACTCGACTGGCGCATATGTACGATGTGGACGTGCTGGTAGAGGGGTTCCGCAACGCAGGGCTCAACGCCGCGTGCGTCGTCGACATGATGAACGACGGTGCGTCGGAGCGAGCTTTGCACGACGCCCTCAAGGTGATCCAGGAGAACGACGTCGCCTGGCATGACCGCGTGGAGCACATTGTCCTACTGGGCATCTTCCGGTGGAAGAGCGCAAAGGCGAAAAAGACATGAGACAATGATGATTTTTGACGACTAGGTTCATGGTTGTATTAAGGCAAGGGGAATTGGAGTTTTGGTGTTGGTCGGTCGTTTTGGAGCTTCGAGCCTGGGTAGGTAGATAGTCAATTGAACTCTAGTCCAATAGCAAAAGGAACAAACCAATCATTGAAAGCCTCTTTTCATTAAACTTTGAACAATAGTAACAATATCATAAAACTATGCAAGGAATCGGCTTGTTCTTTGGGTATCATCGTTTCTCCCCTGCTTCTCGTTCCCTTCTCCTCTATTGAGTCTAGCGTCTCTCCCCAGTCCCTGTTGAACTGCCAACTGCCAGGTTCTGCCAAATCTCACCGCCCATTCTGCCCCTCCCCTAGCGCCGTCTTGGGACTCACCGAGCAAATCAAGTGGACAAGCCCCTCCCGCTCCAATTCGCGAATAGGAAAGAGGGGCACAGCCAAACCGTTGTAGCTAATTGAATCAACCTAGAAAAGCAACCTAAGCCAAAGAGAACATGTCCGGTAATTATCGTGCAGCTCCCGAGGCCAATTAATTACTCCCCAACTCCTTTCTGCTTCTCTTCAAAAGGCGGTCTCCGTTTTTGTTCTTCCTTTCAACCTCGTCAAACTCATCTTCCTCACATCAGAACCGATCATGGCTCAGAAGACTACTCTCCAGGAGTTCAACTCCGTCTACCCCAAGCTTGAGGAGGCTCTCCTCGATCATGCGCGCTCCTACAAGCTTCCCCAGGAGCAGCTTGACTGGTACAAGCGGGTGAGCAACCATCTACTCCAAAAGCCCAACTGATACACCAAATACTGATGCAAAGCTGCTAGTCCCTCGAGATCAACCCCCTCGGCGGAAAATGCAACCGCGGCATGTCTGTCCCCGACTCCGTCTCCCTCCTCCTCGAGAAGCCCCTCTCTGAGGAGCAGTACTTCCAGTCTGCCACTCTTGGCTGGATGACCGAGCTCCTCCAGGCCTTCTTCCTCGTCTCGGACGACATCATGGACTCGAGCATCACCCGCCGTGGCCAGCCCTGCTGGTACCGTCAGGAGGGTGTCGGCATGATCGCCATTAACGACGCCTTCATGCTCGAGGCCGCCATCTACACCCTCCTCAAGAAGTACTTCCGCTCTCACCCCGCCTACGTCGACCTCATCGAGCTCTTCCACGAGACCACCTTCCAGACCGAGCTTGGCCAGCTGTGCGACCTGCTCACCGCCCCCGAGGACAAGGTCGACCTCGACAACTTTTCCATGGAAAAGTACAGCTTCATCGTCATCTACAAGACCGCCTACTACTCCTTCTACCTCCCCGTCGCTCTGGCTCTCCACCAGCTCAACCTTGCCACCCCCAAGAACCTGAAGCAGGCCGAGGACATCCTCATTCCCCTGGGCGAGTACTTCCAGATCCAGGACGATTACCTCGACAACTTCGGTCTCCCTGAGCACATTGGCAAGATCGGCACCGACATCAAGGACAACAAGTGCTCTTGGCTCGTCAACCAGGCCCTCGCCGTCGCCACCCCCGAGCAGCGCAAGATCCTCGAGGGGAACTACGGCCGCAAGGACGACGAGAAGGAGAAGGTTGTCAAGAAGCTCTACGACGACCTCAAGCTCGAGCAGCGCTACCTCGACTACGAGGAGAAGGTTGTCGGCGAGATTCGCGCTCGTATCGAGAACATTGACGAGAGTGAGGGCCTCAAGAAGACCGTGTTTGAGGCCTTCCTTGCCAAGATCTACAAGCGCAGCAAGTAAGCCGAGTTGCCCAATCAAAAAGTAGAAAAAGAAACACAAAAGCAAAACGAACAGGCGCACATCGCGCCGTTGAAATGCAGAGGTCTTCATCATAGCCGAGCCGAGCCAACAATGAGCGAGCGTCACGACCATATAGACCAGAGATACCTCGAATGAAATAGGTGGAGGAAAATTCACTGATAGCATTGGCCAAGGAAATAAGAATAATAATGAACACTTTGTTTCCTTTTGCGATTTCGACGTCAAGGACAAGAGCCTGCTCAAACCTTGTGTCATCACTGTCCTTCATGGGTTCTATAGTATCCAACCAACCCCTTCCCCTTTTCCCATGACCGGATATATAAGGATATAAGGAGATTTGAAAGAGATCCAAAAGGAGTCAAATACAAAGGAAACAGAGATTAGAAAAGATCAAACGTAATACATACGTCTCGACTCAACAACAACACAACACCCAACTCCTGCCCCGACGCTTCGCTTTCTGGCTCAAAGGTATATGCACCAGCACATACAAGCTGTCCTTTTGATTTCTTCACTAGAATGTGGATTATCCAAAATGATAGTGAAGGGGAATCTAGTCTAGGCATCATGGGCATTAACTCATGGTCTCATAACAATATTTACTGGTCCGCCTCGAAAGCAGGTCAGTTCAGTCTTTCCTCAGTACCTCAATGAGGAGCTTGAGAATCCCATCGTGCCAGCCCGGTTGATGAGGGGCTCACGTGGACGAGAATCGCGGCCACGGGACTGATCCAGAGGCTGCGTCATCTCCCGGCGGAGAGAACGAATAGGCAAAGGAGGGACAGGAGGAGCACGGCTTGAAGGCTGCTGCATTCCAGCGGTAGATCGACTCCGTGGGCGGCTGCCGGCCGGCATAGAGGGAGACGACGATGACGCAGGGATACGAGGCTGGTTGATGAGGCCAGAGCCACTGCGACCGTTGCTGTAGGTCATCAAAGGGTTTTGATTACCGTTAACGAGGTTGATGAGTGGGCCACCTGTTGGAGCCTTGACACCATGGCCCTTGCTTTCTCTGTCTCTCTCTCTCCAACCAGGTGGCTCGGGAAAGGTGTTGCCATAATTGAGAAGGGGCTGTGGCTGGCCCATTGGTGGAACGGGGATCTTCTCTCGCTTGGCATCCGCGGTCGTAGGCCTTGTGCCAGGGGCGCGGACGGACCGGCTGCGATAACGCATCGACTGCTCCTTCGGCCGGGTCTCTGTCTTGGTTTCCTGGGGAAATGTAGGCGAAGTAACACCTCCATTCAGTAGCGAAGGTCCCTGAGTAAAGGCAGAGTTCGTGTTGGTGGTAGGTGGGCTGTTGACAGGCCCTCGCTCCGCAATCTTACGCTTCTCCTCGTACCCTTGGCCCAGCAACCCAGCAGGAGAGAACTCCTCGCCTTGGGGCAACTGTGGTGCTGTGCGGGAGCGATGTAGAGATTTGGTCTTCGTCAAGACGTTGCGCTTCTGAGTTACCCTGCGTTCGAGCTCTGTCTTAGGTTCGGTCTTGTGCTCATGCTTGTGCTCATGTTTAGCTCCATGCTTGTCCTGATCTTTAGGCTTCTCGTCAATAAAGTCCTTCCCGAACTCCTCCAGCGGTTTGTCAAAACGATCCATATCAAGGAGCGGTTGGAAGGCACCGATGGTATAAGGGGTTTCATCCACAGAGACTTTCAGACGGTGACCTCCCTTTGTGACGGTGCTTGTCGATTTCATGGTGCTTGTAGGGGATGTAGTCGGATCAGAGTTAAGTGAGATTTGTGGTGCCTTGTCCGTCTTGAAGTCAACTTTCTTGTTGACAAGGTACCAGCTTCGCCAGCTTTGCACAAGTTCAAAGAACCGCTTGGCCAATTTGCCATCCTCAGCGCAGAAGAAATGGACAAAGTTCTCGCCGTTGGGGAAAACAAAGGTTTTCTGCTGACTCTTAACAGCATAGCAGAAACGCCGGGGTGCTTTAAGATGGCGTCGAACCTCGCTCTCTCGAGGAGTGTAGATGTCAAAATCAGACAAGTGGCATAGAACAGTGCTGTCCTTGTCCGCAGGTTTGGAATCAGGCTTCTTTGACGAGTACATCTGGCCCGACTCCAACAGAGTGATCCATCGCTTATTCCACTTTCCTGGTCGTGACGAATGGTACATCTGCAAAGTGAACCCTGGTGGAGCAGTTGGCGTACGAGGAACAGAGTCGATATCGAGGTCGGCATCGGAGCCCCCAGAGATGTCATTGGTGACAACAAGCAGCGAGTTCTGCTGGTCACGGTCCCACGAATTCATGACATCACGAATGCGTTCATAGCGTCGGAGACGGCGCTCGAGCCCGAGCTCGACATAGCACTCGATTATCACGCTCTCCTTAGGGTTGATATCGTGGGTAGTGAGATTGGCGGTCGAGTAGAGAATATCCATAGGCGAGGTATCAGGAGTGACTGGAAGGTTGATGACGGACGAAAGACATCGTACACACACGCGCTGGACGAGTCATGAAATTAGCACCACTGGGGATTTCGACTTATAGGAATGAGACTCACTCTTTCGCCTCCATTGCTAGCAGATGTAGGTGCATCGATGCCTGGCACAATGCCCTTACCACCCTGCTCTATAAAGCTCATCTTGTCTGGAGATGAATAATCCTCGAGGCTGTTGGAACGGCTGAAGTCGATAGAGAAAATAGTTGGTGCCCTCGGGCTTGGCGTGCCGGCTTGGCTCGTAGTAGCATTCGATCGCCTGCCGCGAGACAAGAAAGGAAGCCTGTCGAGGAAAAAGAACCTGGCGAACTTTGGCGATGGAGTCGCAAGGTGGGCGTGGATGCGAGCGAGGTCACGTTTCCTCTGCTCAGCGAGAATGCGATCAGTTTCCGCTTCTAGACGAGCAACCTCGTCAGCCCAGCGTTCTGCTTCTTGCTCTTCCTGACGATGACGATCGGCTTCCTCGCGCTCGAGCTGTGCGGCGCACTCTGCGGTTTCTGTGTTTATGCGAAGCGCAAGAAGGTTGCGACTTTTGAACCGAGCGATGTCACTCGCCGATGGGACGGTACGAAGAATATGTGACGATGCTAGAGGTGACTTTGGCGCAGACGATCTTGAGGCGGGAGAGTTGGACGGCGTTTTCCTTGGTTGATCCCAATCTCGAGTGCGACGGCGACCACGGCTCGGGCTTCGAGTAGGAGTTTGAGGACGGCTGTGACTGCGAGCTGGCCAGGGGAGTTGCGCAGAAGAAGAAACCGGACGAGACAACGGGAAGTTTGGTGATTTAGGCGTCAGGGTGAACAGGGGGCGAGGGCTGGTTCTTATACACATGTGAGGCGGCGGGAGGATGGTCAGGGGGGGGTGGGGG
>NKCJ01000778.1:0-10797 GCA_003947015.1 Fusarium sp. AF-6 | reverse complement strand
GGCTTGGGCTTGGGGAGGAACTTGTCGAGGGGGAGGAGCTTCTCGGATCCGATGTAGAACTTGTCGCCCTCCTTGAAGGAGGTGGCCTGGATTCCCTCGGTGGGCTTGATGGTGAAGAAGACCTGGTTGATGGGGCCGAGGACCTCGTCGACCTTGCCCACGGCTGTCTTGTTCTCGAGGAAGATTTGCGCGTTGAAGTGAGGCACCTTGGGGTTGATGGACTCGCAGACCATTTCGCCCTCGCAGGCGTGCATGAACTTGCCCATCTCTGAGGATATGCATTAGTACTCGACATTCAAGAGAGAGAGGGGAGGTTACACACCGAGGATCTGAGCAGGAGGACCCATGTCTCGCTGCTGGTAACCTCCACGGCCTGAGAACATTACACGTTAGCAACTTGTCATCTCGACTTCAACTTTGACCCTCAGACTCCAATTCATTCCCACAACACTTCCCCCTCTTATAACATCCTCCCCAACTACCCTCAAACCATACAACACCTCAGATAAAGGAACAAGGGGGACATACCGCCTCCGCGACCGCCAAATCCACTACCACCCCGACCTCGCGAACCGCCTCGGAAAGACATGATGGCGCGTTGTTTTCTTTCTTTTAGAATTAAAAATCTGGGTCGCCAATTGAAGCTTTAAAGTTCCGCGCGCGACTCGATCGCCCTCGTTCGCTTGGTGTTGCTGGAAAAACTTCGTTGGGTGAGGTTCGCGATGGGATCGTTTGCTTCCAACTTTTTTTTTCCTGCGTGTGAAATTTTCAGAAAGGAAACGCCTTGTTCCCACCGAAGGTCTGGCGGGAAGCTAGCTTGGAGCACGCCGATTGGTGGGCGGTCGCAATTGTCGGAATATTAGTTTGGCCGGGTGGTTGGTGGGATGAGGTACGTACCTACAACACCAGCCTCAACTTGATGTTCATCACTCATAACTTCATGATAACTTGATCATTTTTCCACCAATTCACTTCATTTAAAACTACGAAACTCGCTAAATAGATTCCAGTCAAACACTCAAAATTCATTTGCCTAACGAGGGATATACAAGCACACGTCTCGTAACGAACGCCTCCTGTCTCTCAACGAGACTACTCACTCCATCCGTAACCATTGTTTTAAAACTTCATTCCTTCCTTGCCATATACACACCCCGAACCAAAAGGAAATCGAATAACCACATACCCACACAACAAAGAACCCCAATGGCACCAGTACGGCTCACGCAAATGTGCTCTTAGGATAACCACCAGGAATGTGGAGGTTGGAAATTGTGTTGTGACTCTCAGTGCGGTTGTTGCCAGAAGGTCGCACAGGGGGAATATCATCCTCGTCGTCTGTTCGAAGAAGCACCGAGTCAGGCTCCGTAAACACCGATTCCGGCTTGTTAGTAGAAGGCTGAGACTCGCCAGCAGCGCCGCCATCCAGTCTGGGGAATCCCTCTCCAACCGTCATCATGTGGTAGTTGTTTGTCTTGGCACCACTGTTGGTCTGATCATCCCAGCCTGGCTGCTGGTTGTAAGTTGAGGTCTGGGGGCCAAGGACGTATCCGTTGTTATCTTGCTCCCGTGACTCTTCATGAGTGTTGCCCTGCAAGTCGTACGGCGGCTTGCTGTTGTCGCGTTCCCCCTTACCCTGAGGAATCACGATAGGAACAAAATGGGTATCGTCTCGGTTCTCCTCGACGTATTCCGACAGTCCCACGGGATACTGTGGATAAGGCGGCTGCGGCTGCGGTTGGTGAATCGTTGTCGGTTCAACCGGGGTCTGCTGGACAGGCTCGCTCGTATAAGGGTTCACACCATCATAGTGCGCCTTTTGGCTGGCAATGGCAGCGTTTGAGGGCATCTCGTCCAGGGGCGTCTGGTGCACAGCTCCATAGCCCAGACCATTCTCCCGGTTCTGTTCAGAGTTTCCAGCTGCCGAACCAGCAAGGCCCCCCGTTACAATCGGCGGTACGGAGTCCTTATGGTTGTCCTGGAACCCGGAGCTTACACTAGAAGGCGAATGAGAGGCCTGTAAGCCACGTTGCGCATTGACTTGGATATCAGATGGGAACCGCCCACCTGCTTGAGATCGCCGGGGGGTCGTATCGTGTTGCCTCGGTCCCGGGTTGGTAAAGGATTCGGTGTCGGCCGTGAAGGGCTCCTCGTCTTCCTCGTCGACCAGTCCATCGCTACTAACTGACCGTCGGGATGATCGGCTAAGGCTCCTAGAATGGCTGCGCACAAACTGGCTGCGCTCCTCGGGCGTCTTCTCCGTGAGTACCTTGATATCCTCGTACCAGGCCATCATGGTATCGTGGCTCTCGGCACGGAAGACCCAGGTGTGTCCACGGTGCATGCCGCCCGTCTGACGGCCCTTGAGAATAAACTTGTTCGAAGAGCCCTCTCCGTTCGAATGAGATCCTAGTTTCTGTTCTGGAAGGTATAGAGACATGACGGGGGCTTGCGCCTTATCCGCCGATTTGAACTCGTGGAGGTGAGTCGCAGAAAGTACATACCTGGCGCAGGTTAGCAAAGCCTTCATTCGTAGTACAATAGACTCACCAGCCGGCTGTATAGCTCTTGAGATATTTGCTCTTTCGCTCCAGTAATCCGGCCCGTATCTCCTGCGCCGCCTCGTGGTCCTGTCCGGGATAGTGAATCTGGTCCGCCGTCCTGAGGGGAATTGTCGGGTCGACGAATTTCTCGTCGTGGGTAACAAAGTGCATCCATTCGTGGTCCTTAGGCATGGAAATTGGGCCATCTCGAAGCTCTCCAATGACGCTGTACGAGTTGTCGGCCTCACGTTTGAGGATGCCAGCATAAGCGTTATAAGCCTTCTGGATCTCTCCAACAACAATTGACTCTAGCTCTCGGCCTGAGTTCTCAAGGTTGAGATACGCTTGGTGCAGATAATTCTCCTCGTCAATCTGACGTTCCACCTGACGGTCAACAGCCAAGCGGAGCAAGTATGGGTCTTGTTTGCCGGTTGTTAAGGATTCATCAAGCTCATTTCGTCCCAAGACGTCACCAAGTGTCTTGACTGCCTTGCGAGTGTGGTCCATCTCTTTCTCAACCGAATTCTTGAAGTCACCCGAGAGGTTCTTAATTTCCTTTATCTTCTGCTGAAGATCGCTTCGCAATCCAGTGAGGGCGAGAATCACGTCATCCTCAATCTCCTTAGCCTTGTTGGCTTCGAGAACAGCATTCTTGTTGTAGACTCGCAGAGATTGGAGCGCATCATCAATACCGGCCGATTGAAGGAAACCAGGTGGCGCCGAAATGTTATTGGAAACATTGGCCAGCTTGATGAGAGATTTGGAGCGGTGCTCATAATGTGTTTGAATCTCACGGAAGTATGCGATGAGATCCTTGAGCACCTTTCTCCAATTCTGAAACCGGTTTGCGAGCGCATCGGTCGGGTTGCCAGATGTGGGAACTGGGCAGTGGAAAGCACTGTGCGCCTCGTCGGGATCTGAGGTAGATTGTAAGGCGAGACTCTTAACGCTGCCAGCTCTCATGCTGCGACGGCTGCTACTACGCTTGAGGCTTCCATTGCGGCGCAGCGAGTTCTTCTTCTTGAGGGTGTTGGAGCGCACAGGGAGCGCTTGGTCGTCGCCAGCATTGAAGCTGTGCACCGAGTTGACGCGCTGCATGCTTGCGCCGTTGTGGGGATAGTCAAGAAGGACAGAAGGTCCACGCTGTGCAGCTCCCCATTCCTCGGTGAAGCGACCCTGCTGTTGCGACAGCTGTTGTGGCGCGTGTGTAGAATTCGAGAGGTGGTAGTCGTCGTCGTATTGTGGGTGAGGTTGCGTGTTTGCGTTGGCTGCCGTGTTGAGGGCGGTTGCGCGCTGGTATGAGGTCGAGGAGGATTCAGGAGAAGAATCTTGACCGTAAGAGTATGAATAATAAGGACTCTGACTGGAGGCCGGATGATGTGGAAGAGATGAAGGTTGACCTTGGGATTGGGAGTGTGGTAGATCCATGGCGGAGGTGGCGCTGTTATCCCTCCTGCTCCCAAGTAGCTAGCAGGACAGGACTAGTGATGGTGTAGAAAAAGGACGGACGGGATGGACCACGAGGAGACCGAGATAGAAGGGCGAGGAACCTAGACAGTCAGTAAATGCGCGGTGTGGAGGGGGTAGTGACTTTGCACGCAGCGGAGTAGAGCATGCAGGCTGCTGCTGGTTGCTGGGCGAAGGAAGGATGGACGCAACCAAAATCAGGGTGTAAACGTGCAGGTTACGTTACGGGCGGCGGGATGATGGTGTTGACGCAATGGGCGCACAATGGCCGCTGACGGCGCACGTCGACAGCCAGCGAGCTAGCACCAGAAGGGACGTCGCTCGAGTCCAGAAGTGAGACTAGTGGCTCCCGGAAGCCCACCTCACCGTCGTCTGTTCCAGTGTGGAGGGGGGGCCTGAGACAGCGATGATGATGATGAAGATGCGACGTACAGGACCTTGATTGATTGATTGACAGATTGTCCGAGAGCTCAGCCTAGACGCAGCTCAAGTGGAGACGAGGGATGAGATTCGAGTCAGCGGGTAATGGACTGAAGATCAGGGTCTGTTCGTCGCAGGGAGGAAACGTAAACGTGAGGAGGACAAATCGACACAAGATAGACCTCAGTGTAGGTTTTGGAGAGCTGGATGTCTGTTTATGGAACCAGCCGTGGGACGATATAACTAGCAGACGCCAAGAACAGGACAAGTGTGGTACCGGCCAAACTGAGGAGAGGTACTAAAGGTGTGCTGGTGACAGCTTGGGCGGCAATGTATGATGTTAGTGATGGTCGTTGGGATGGTTTGTTTAGGGCAGGACAGGATGATGATGCAGATGTTCAGACAAAGCCAGCAAGGGTAAGGGGCCGGTTCCCTGAGTGAAGTTGCCCGCCAAGAACCCGTCACTTACACCAAATGGGCTCATCCAGCGGCGATACTTGGTAGGTACATACCCAGACAGCAGCAAAACCCCTGATTCTTGGCAGTTAGGCAACAAAAGACCCCTACACGTTTCTTAGGACTAGCACGCTCAAGGTACTCCTTTGTATCTTTTCCACACGCAAACACCTGCTGCTTGCAGCCAGTTTCTGTTCCTCCCCCACCTCCACTTCCCACCATGACGTCGCCGACGCCACTCCAAGAACGTTTCCCCCTTTGGTGATGCTCTCAGACCTGCAAAAAAACCAAACGACGATCGTCATCTTCCCCCAGAATCTCATGGTCCCCGGTTTTGACTGTTTCTGCTGCTCAGCCACGCGCCGGACGCACACGGCTCCGTCTGGGCCCGCGTCACGTTCCTGCGTCCATGTTGCTTATCCCTCGGCATCACCCTCTCCCAGATCTGCAGCTCTGTTGTTTCATCGTTTCGTTAATCACCTGGGTGTCTCCGGCATGTGGGTTCTCCCTCTCCCTAGGCTTAGCGTCGTGTCGTCCTTACAGCCGGATCCGGCTCGGCACTCATTCTGGGCTGAGTCCCCGTATCTTTGAGTTCCTAGGCAAGACGCTGTATAAACCTTGGGCCTAGTTACATCCGAGTGTCTTGAACTGTCCATCTGGTATCACGAAGTCGCACAATCCCCTCAATGATGCAATCGTCACATGTCATTGTGAGACACAGATTCTTCTGTCAACTCCTTTGCTACCAAGGAGTATCTTCTCACGGCCATATCCTCACCCCAGTTCAGTATAGATAGTCTCGACACACACTGTAGTAATGAGGCCGCCGGCGTTTATACTTGCAATCTCCCTGAATAATCCCAAAACGCCGTGCCTGATGCTTTGTGCCCAACAAAGTGAAAGCTCCACAACGCCGTCGTCAAACCAACAGTTCCCTAGCGTCATGACCTTGACCTGTGCTCTCCACTACCCACGGATCTTTCCCTGATGCTCTTCTGTAACTCTTGTTTTCCTAGTCATAAGTTGTTTATGCCTCTGTAACTGGATCTGCTGGCGGCTTCTCGACTGCTTTCATCTTTCCACGTCGTCTTGGCGGTGGTGCCTTAGGAGGGGTCTTCTTTTGCCCTCCATTGACAAACTTTTGTGCGAACGGGACTCCATGTCGATGCTTTGGTACTGCTGGTAGAGGCTTCTTGGGCCTAGATGCCATCGTGATGCCCTCCTCTGAGCCGTCGGCGTCCGCCTCTTCACCTGCACGGCTCGGCGTCTGCACACCAGGTTTCTCCTTAACTGCTGCCACGTCACTTACGCTGATACTACTCGCGGTATCGGAGCGCGATAGACTGATACCCAAGAACCTGCGTGCCACTTCTGCCTCACCAGACCCTTGAGTGGGCGATTCCACCTCTTCAATCCATTTGACCTTTGAAACACGATCGACTAGACGCAACGTTGTCTCATCAGCTGGTGCAAAGTGCACATTATGCGAGCCTCGAAGAATGTTTAGCACTCGAAGGATCTCGTCCTGCTTGTAGTGTGGCGGCTGGCTCAGTTGGGTGTGCGCCAACAACGGATACAAAACTCGTAGGTAGGTATGCCTCAAAGACATCTTCTCGTCTGGCAGGTCCATCAGGTTACGAATGATGACATCGAGAAGCACCCTCAGATCGTTTGTGTAGAAGTATTCGTACGTCGCCTTGTTGGTGAACAGGAGATACAACAGCTTCAAGATAAGCAGCTGTAGAGAAGTCTCCGTCTCTCGGTTTAGAAGCAAAATGATATTCTCCCCAAAAGTTCTGAAGAACGGTCCATGTAGACTTAGGCATTTGACAATTCTGTTGGTCAAGGGTGAGGACGGATCGTTGGCGGCATCGGTCGACGCAAGCATATATTGTTCGTTTAACACGAGCTGTTTTCATGTTAGTCGCCACTGCACGCCAGTGTGATGGTCTGCTACCCACCAAAACTCTTATCGTAGGATAATGGTAAGGATCATGAACATCGTCAGATACCTCCTCAATCAACTGGAACAGGTAGTGGACAAAACCATCGTCGACCACCTGCAGGTCATCGATTCGAAGCCGCTCCATACGCGACATCTCGTACATGAGCTGCAACAGGAGCCTGTGCAGACGCGGGTCCTCGTCTCGACGGCCATTGATCAGCTCCAGGAGGCGGGGGAAGCAGGCTTCGCCCACCATGCGGGGAAACATGGTATCGTCCTGGCAGCCATCGAGTAGGAGGAAGCAGGCGATGGCGTGGAGAGGTCCGATCTCGTCCTCCTGGAGGAGGCTGTAGATGATCTGGTTACGGACGTATTCCTTGTTGGCTTGAAACAGGTCGCTGGCGAGGAGCATCTGGGCACAGGTGATGATCTCATCCTGGGACTCGCAGAAATGGTCGCGGAGGCGAGTGGTCAGTTCTACCCAGGTGCGCAGGGTATCGTCGATGGTTTCGTGGCTTTCGCATTTGCTCGAGACGCATTTTCCGAGTTCTGCAAGCACATGGTGTCAGTCCGCTTCACGACAGGCCAGGTATCTCGACGGCAGATGCGCGCCGTCATCCAAACCCACCAGTCCAGAGCTGTTCTTCATCCTCGGGAGAGAGAGGAACGTCTTCGATATCTGCCATATTCCTCGATTTTCTGTGGACACAACCGCCAATGCATCGGGTCCTGCTGCCGAGGCTGGATCCGCAGTTGCTATCGAACGGGCGAGTTTACGCTGGATAAACGACGAGTCGGCGGGCCAACTGACAATGGCTTCTTAGGGCAGTCGCAGTCGCAGGCGCAACGGTCATCTCCTGGCACGGGATGGAATCGATCGAGCTGCGAAAGGAAGTTCGTGTTCTAGAATCAAGGTGGCGGGGTCGGGATGGATTACTGTGGCCGACTGTCACTACAGCAGCCGTTGTGCCGTGACCTCATCTGGGGCCTGTTGAACGTTGGCTTGGCGGAACCACCTAACATCCATTCAGAGAATGATAAACTGTCTGCGTGCGCTGAATTTCTCTCTGGTGTGGCTGGTGTAGCTGCCACACCGCCACACCTCTCGAGGCGCCGAATTCGGCATCTCCAACACCACACACCCCAGCCATCAATGGGCGACCCATCCAAGGATGATATAAAAACTCATACATCTCCCCGAGCCTCGTCTCCCAATGGTGCATTCAGCGCATGCGAGGGTATCAGACTGTAAATCAAATGTTCTATACCCTTCTTGGTCACCAAGAATACTCCCAAACGCCAAACCAAAAGACCACACATGGCTACTTTCGTGTAAACCAACATAGTGTCGAGTAGCTCACTCTATGAACCCTTCCCCTTATCCTTGTCCGTCTCTTCATCATCATCGTAGATCTTGACCTTGGCCGCATATTCGTTGATGTTGCTGATGACATTGTTGGTGATTGTGTCACCCTTCCCACCAGCCACTCGCAGTACCAGCTCGTTCAGGTTGTGTCGCCCCAGAATGTCGACGTGGTCAGCCGTCCGAGGTCCTCCTCGTGGGTTGAAACGTTCCGGTTCGTGAGGCATCTCAACCACAGTGACCTTCACCCCCGCTGGGTTGTAGCGTTTCATGTGCCAACCACGATTACACATGTAACCTGCGCTGATGAGATTCACCGTGCCGTCTCCCTCTCCCATAATCACACCGTGGTCTACTTCACCATCAGTGTAGCCTGTGTCGATTGTGATGTTGAGATTTGTCATGAGAGGCTGATCAGGGGACCGGTAGTAATACGCTCGCTCAGTGGGTTTGCCAATACCATAGAAGCAGTAGATCTTCAGGCTTGGTGCAAGAGGTAGCCGGGTCTCGAGAGGGTTGATCCATTTCCTGGGGTCCAACTCGTTGGCTTCAACCTCAGCGATGGTGTGAGCGACGCCATGTGAATAGCTCCCCTTGATCTGATCTTGATACCAGTCCTCAGTCGTGTTGAGTAGGTACGATAAGGAATCCTCAACTGTGAAGTTACGATCAGGGGTTGTCCAGTTTGAGCCAACCCTGAAGTTCAACAAAGATCCATATGAAAAGTTTTGGCCAGGCAAATCATCGGGAGCCCAGGTCAGGTTGCCCCAGATGGCATCGCCGCCAAGGGGCAACATAGACGAGAGTCCTGGCATGCCGCGGAAGATCTCGGTTCTCTCCTCCTTGCTGAGAAACTTTTCCAGCCCATACATGGCAAATGGGTTCAGCTGAGCTGTGTCGCGCATCTCACCAGAGAGGACGGCAGTCAGATCCTTGACTGCGCCGAGCATACAACCACTGATGTTGATCCAGGAGTCAATATGACGCTCAACCCAATCTTGACCACCACGGCCGCCTTGCTCTGATTGCACCCAATGGAGGAAGTAGTAGAGAACCTGACTTCCCATGCTGTGCGATGCGAGGACAACCTTTCTGTTATCAACTGTGACGGCGATTTCAATGTACGACTTGAGTCGAGTAAAATATCGATCCCGAACCTCGAGATTGGGATAAGACAAGCGCCAATCATAAGAGGCCGTAAAAGAGTTTGTTGGATCGTAGCCGATGGAAGCAAGATTCTCAAAAATCTTGTTCCAGATCCAGTAACCAGTAATGAAGAAATCGGTAGCATCAAATCCTTGGGCAGCGCGCAGTTTCACCAAGGGTGGATCAAGACCTGTCCTCTTGTCGAGCATGACGTGCTTCTTCCAGACTTCTTTATCCATGACAAGAGCCCTCATCATGGTCCAGCTGCCCCAAAGTCGCTTCCTGAAGTAGGGCCTCGAGATGTTGGCGGTTCCCCACGACTCGAGTCCGGTAGAAATGACACCAGGAATCATTATCATGGGGTGGTACGCCTCCAAGCCCTCGGCGCGAGCCTTTGTGCCAACGGAAAAGGACTCATAAGTCTCGGCAAACTCGCGCTCGCCTTGGATAAGATCGCGCATATCCTTGACCAAGCCGGCGGGGAGTGCATCCAACAGACTGTCCATGGACAAGTCGGTGAACTCGGGAAACTCGATAAGGTCATTGCTTGAAGCAAAGAAGCCGGCAGCAATTATACCGAACAAGCTACCAAGCAAGAAGATGAAGGTATTGCGGCGCTTGCGGGTTTTGGGGACGACGTGCTCGACAACATGGACGTGGGTGGTTGGGTGAGGTGTAGGGCTATCGTCCCTAGAGGTATCGTCGCTATCGATGGATTTGGTCTCTTGGACATTGCGACGTCGCAAAGTAGTCGCCATGATGTCGAGTAAGGAGCGGGCCTCTTGAGAGGCACCGTCTGGTTCAATCTCTTGTGTGTGAGCGAAATGAAGAGAAAAGAGCCTGGGAGTGCTGGTGTTTTAAGAACTGCACGTAGCTATGACGCCCATGTGGGCGCGTGCTTTAAAACAAAAACCGGGGGCCGCGAGGTCCGAAGGGTACAGTATTTTCAGCAGCAGATGTAAGGGAGCTTCGGATGAGACGATCGACACCAATAAAATACTCTGAAAGAAATGGCCCCTGAATGATAAACGGACAAAGTCAATGGCAACGTGGTAACATCCATCTTTGCGCCTCGTCAACAGTCGCGTCTAGTCTTTCACATGAAAGGTCCGGGCAAAGAGACATGCTAGTCGTGCCTGATAGGCAGGCACCTGACGTCAAAGTCAAGGCGTGAGGCAGGAGGCACGAGACTTCAAGGCCTTAAATTACAGGGGTTCCTGACGAGTCAAAGCTCCTCGGAAGCTCCCTTGCTGTTCCTCTGCGCATCTCATCCTCCCCTCCACCATCCATCACAAAAGCTTGGACAGCCTCCCTTCGCTTGGGTTGTATTGGCGCATCCCGAGTCGAGACCCGGCCCGGTAGGTGTGGTCTTGGAGCAATCGGCCCTAAACGACCCCCGAAACCTCCGAATCGCGATTGGTTCCAGCGCTTACTGAGCGGTCCGCCCACGCCGCCCC
>NKCJ01000077.1:0-108644 GCA_003947015.1 Fusarium sp. AF-6 | reverse complement strand
TTCGTCAGCAACAGCAAATATATATAAGAAACAGCCTCTATAGAAGATTATCAAAACATCTTCAATAAAGGAAATCACGGAGATTCTAATACCAAAACTGATTTTATATTACTCTGAATTCCACTTAATTAAACATTCCTATTATTACTTGGCGAGTTTTATCGCCTGGTCCCGCCCTCCATGGATATCCCAGAACTTCTGAAGCTCTCCAGGGTAATGCTTTACCATAATGCTCTTAGACACATGGCAAGATGCGAGGACCCAGTCTTCAACGCTGGTATATAGGACTGTGAAAATGACCTGTTTGTGATCGACGGCGATGGCACTGATAGCAATGTTCGTCATCTGACTGGGCGGTTGTGTAGTCGTTTTGAGATCTATATCTGGTCAGCTAGTGTTCCAACAGAAGTGAGAAAACCCTGCAAAGGCAATAGACAGGGAGGCATTGTTGTGAGCCTCAGCCCAGGTGATGTCCCCGAGAGGAGCCATCGCGCAAAATATAAAAGAACGCAGGTATCAACACATGATGATACTAAATCTAGCATTCTGTTCAGCTTCTCCCCGATCGACCTACATATTTCTCGACTCGGACTATTTTTTTTTAAAGTATTAGGTTCCATGATAGCGTCCATGGATAATTTGTCCTTAGGGAAGACGGCTTCTTTGGGAGAACCATCACCAACTTAATAATCACTGCATTGAAACCAAATGTTGCAACACAGTGCAGCCTAGATACAGTCAACCTTCTATATCGCCAGTCATAAATAGAAGGTTAATAGGAGAAATCTGAGCCAGTATGGGGTTTTGATGCCGGCATGTGTTGATAGCTGTGTCCTTTTCTATTGTGAACGAAGGCTTCCTGTCGTCATTGCAGACAAGTAGGAGGGGATGTCGCGATGAGCTTGGAGTGCCAGGTGATGGAGAAATATGGGAATAAAAATGACAAACCGGTTGTTGGAAAGTGACAACTAAAATTCAAAGAGCTGATACCTTGCGTGGTTGTCATGATTCTGAAGTGGATTGTTCCAAAGCGGAAAGAAATGACACAAGGGCGTCGGGGGTGCAGGGAAAAATAGTTAATGGGACCAGAAATCCTCTCCATCAATATCGACAACACAACAAGCTGCATCCGGAATATCTTCATCAGGAATGTTCGTGTGGGCATACTGACATTCTACCACAAGTCTATGAATAAAACTGGAAAGACTCGTCCGATCTGGCGCTTCCTTCCAGATAGACTTAGAAGACTTCTGGTTCTCTACATCTAGATAGTTCGACCATTCGCGGCCACAGTTGACATCCTCTGCTCAGATTTCAAGCCGCACATCAGAGTTGCGCCAGCGCTATTGACAGAGATTGACAAATGAGTCTATGTCTATGGGATAGGCGTCGATGAGAAGTATCAAGCGAATCGTTGCTAACCAACGGTAAAGTAGATTAGTCTTAACCCATGCTGCTCAGTTGCCAATGCCATATATATTTCATGCAGCTACTAAGAGCAGAATATAGGAACATGTTTGTTTGTCGCATATATGCTTAGCAAAATGATTTCTAGATCTCATATGGTGAGGCATGGCAAGAGTTTCTAGCTCCGTCGCGCAGTAACTTAAGGGATTGACTCTATAAATAAGACTTTACTGTGGGACTACTTAATCAGATATGATAGACCATGTCAATAAATATCCAGGTTGCTCGTATCTTAATAAAAGTCGGTGATAGCGATGGAAGAGGCTGTGATATAAAAGACAAAGGTACTATCAGGGTGTTGTTCTAGTTAACCCAGCCAAAAATGAAGGTTCAATAAAAAGAAAGTAGAGCTTAAATACGAATACTAAGGAAAATATTGTGTGTAAATCATTGTCTCGAGAGGATATACTGACCAGGCTCTGGACCTATCAAGTGAAGAGTATGCAGGCTGATGGGGAACAAAACCACATTTTATCACGACTAACCCTTGTCACCCGTAAGCTCAGTTTCGTCATTTGAGCCTCTGCGGGATTTTTGTAACTGGATGATTATGGCAAACAGGTAGCCTCTTCCAACTCTCCACTTGCTGGCCTCCATCTTCATCTTCAGACTTGCACCACTCTGACAATGGCATCTAGTCCCTCTTGTTGCTCTTTCACAGTCGCTGATCCTCCTGCCATAAGTGACGAGGAACTGCCTGACGTGGCAGCTGACCTCTGCGCACAATGCGCCTCCATCGACCTTTACGCTCATATGCATGATAAGAGGATAGCCTGGTGGGAGAATAAGTGGTCGCTAAAAATCAAGATTTCATCCCCTTGCCCACTCTGTCAGTTCTTTATTACTGTCTTGGCAAGTAAAAAGACGCTGTTCGCCGACCCAGACCACGAAATCGAGCTCCAACTCAAGACTGCGAGTCCAGAAATGATCTACTCTGATTATTTTCGGCGTCTTAAGGCCATCAATGACCCCCCTTTGTCACGCCCTTTATACAACAGCCGACTGCTTAGTTTGGAGACATTCGGCTACGACAAAAACTGGGGTCAGACGCGGTTCGTGAAATATGCAGCTCTAGGCAACCCTCTCGATGACCAGCAACAGGCTTTCAGCCTACGCCGCCTAGAACCGGGCAAAATCAACTTTTCATTAATCAATAGGTGGTTGAGCTTTTGCAAAGGGCATCATGAGAAGCTATGCGGGATCTTGCCGGGATATCCACGTCAACTCTCATGCTTGAAAGTGATAGAATGCGAGACTGGAGCCATCATTAAACTTCCTGAGGGTTGTGAGTTTGCGGCCCTAAGTTATGTTTGGGGCAAGCCGCAAGGCAATGAGCCGGGCATAGCCTCGAGAGTTGGCTTTCTGCCACCTCATGTTCCCAAGACCATCAGCGACGCCATCCAGGCCACGACTCGCCTCAACATTCGGTATCTATGGGTCGACCAATACTGTATCAATCAGAAGGACGAAATCGAATTGAGTGAGCAGATCAAAATTATGGATATGGTCTATCACCTTGCTACTGTTACACTGGTTGCAGCATGTGGTGAGGATGCTTCATTCGGCTTGCCAGGGGTCAGCTCTGTGTTGCGATACGAGCAACCAGCCATAAATATCAACGGACGCACATGGTTGTCCGCCCACCTTACCTTGCAGGACCGGATCATGAGCTCTCGGTGGTGTTCTAGGGCTTGGACATATCAAGAAGGGCTCTTCGCTAGACGCCGCCTCTACTTTACCGAGACCGAAGTCTACTTCGAGTGCAACACTATCTGTACTCAAGAGGGCGTAGCCTACGATCTTCACCTCTTAGACGATGTCCATGGGTATACCAATTTACATCACGGCGGACTCTGCGCCGACTACCACGGCTGTCTGGATGACCATATCCAGGAGGTGGCACAACGCAAGTTAACATACGAGAGCGACGCACTAAACGTTATGGGCGGCATCTTTAGATCATTTTCTTCCATGCCTTTCCCCATCCGGCACTTCTGGGGGATCCCTATAGATCGAAACGAATGGGTAACAAGATCGTTTTGGATGTCCAGCTGGGCCATCCCTGACGAAACTAGGAGGGTAGCTGAAGCACAGGAGCCAGGCTACTTTGATGCTGTCTTTGCGGACACCCTTCTCTGGCGTTTACGTGACGCTTCCCATCGCAGAGAAGGTTTCCCCAGCTGGTCCTGGGCGGGATGGGTTTCTCCCCTACGCGATTACGATGCCTGGGCAATTCAAATAAGAGGGTTGACAATGGGGGTCAAGGTCCTACTTCAGAGTAAGGATGGGACCTGGGAGCGGATCTCCGAGGAAGTCGTCTCCGAGATCGATGCCGCAAACGCCTCGGGTACTGTTCCTTACTCACATATACTCCGTATCGAAACCTGGGTGGTCCAGGTAACCTTCAAGTATCTACCTGATAACGACTTTGAGGATCTCTATGATTTGGGTGGTACAACCATTTCGAAAGCGGTTTACTACTTAGTCCTTCCGATGACCGACACCGACTCGTCACCCGAACATCAACGCACAGGCTACTGGCCATTGATACCGACAATTGCCGTGACCGGTAATGACGAGCTTCACCGAGAGCTATGTGAGGAAACATTTGACTTCCTCATGTTTTCCCCGGTGGCGTTTTGTGGACTAGTTGTTAGGAAAGTTGGCAATGTCTTAGAGAGATTGGGATATCTTAACCTGGAGCCATTCGTCGTCAAAAGGGGGGGCCCTTCAGAGTCTGAGCCAACCTGGGAGTATCGCAAATCAGAGAAGAGGTTTACTGATTACCTTCCCATGACCATAAAGACGGTCATGTTAGGGTAAAGCTAGACTTTTGGTTGTTGCTACGGGCTTATTTATAGTCGGTTTGAGGCAGCCCGTACATACCTGAGAAGCACTAGAATAATTAGCAACATAGGGGTTCCCTCTTCGAACCACACTCGACTCACGCTTTTTAATTTTCATGTCTTCGATATTGTTATTATTATCATCTGCAGTGATAACAAGACGCCATCATCCACACTGGAAAACAGAAAAGTGTTTATCGTCTTCAATGATGAGTCTGTGAGAGACCGCCGGCCACAACAGCAATATTTGGAGAGATTAAGACATTAGAATGGTGGACTCCAAACAAGATATGATGTGTCATTTGATGGACAAATGGATTCCTTCTCTTCCTCTAAAACAATCACTCGCCCAATTCCTCAACAAGCCTGTTCAACTTGTTTTTGGAAATTTCGCAGAGAGTGAGGCGCGAGGAATCGAGTTGCCTGGTTCCATGCCACCCCCTGGAACACCTTGGCTGAGACTGGAAATTCCTATGAACCCCCCTCCAGCACCATCAAGCCGTTCAATATCCATACCCGTATCCCCACCCGTCATCTGAATCTTCCTCATCCCACATATCTGGCGTTCCCGTCGACTCGCCTTCTGCAATCCCGTAAAAGACAAAAGTTTTGGGGGCAGCAGACTCCCCCGGTCGAGGATTCGCAAAGGCCATTTCGCGACTCATCCTCAAGATGAGATGGTCACTGTCGAGAAACTGGAAGACCAGCTTTTCTCCCTTTGAAGTCTTGACGGTGAACTTTGTGAGGCCTCCGCGTCGGGTAGATTCCTCCAATTGGAAGTGATGGTCCTTGCCGCTGCTGTCGTGACGAAAATTGGAAGTGCGATGGTTACCCAAAACCACCAGAACGCAAGAAACGACAGCCTCGGGCAAAGCCAAACGCCGGCATTTCAAAGTCGATCATCCGCGAGTCAAAACAAACTCTTCCTCCGACTATCAATGAGATTGTCTTCTCATCCGACTTTGAGAGTTTGTACTTTCACCACTTTCTTCACTCCACGACGGACCAGCTCTCCAGTTGGCATGGTTCATCCAACTTTTGGCTTTCTTACGCCCTTCCGCTGGCGCATATATGCCCACCTATCAGATACAGCATGATTGCTGTTGGTGCTGCACATCGACTTTTCATGGCCCGTTCTGTGTCCCCTGCCCAGTCTGCCGAGCTACAGCGTCTCGCCATCTACCAGTACAACAAGGCCATCAAATCCATATTGCCCCTGATGTCAGCAAGCTCGATCTACGATATGCACTGCATATTAATATGCTGCGTGTTATTCATCTCCTTCGAAGGGCTCACGGGTCGTTACGATGATCTGCTTCGACACCTTCGGGCAGGCAATCAGCTGCTAGGCCCATCTCTTTTAGAGTCGACCTCGGAACAAATAGTGGTAACGAAGGAACTTGTCGAAATGCTGTCGCCCCTTGGAAGCGTCGTCATCTCCTTTATGGATAAAGATTTTTATTCCGGAGTCTCTCCATGGTACGAGGCTGGTTGCTTTCAGGACGAAACAGGCTCTCGGCCGTTTGACGACTTGGACGAAGCGTCTTACGAGCTGCAGAGGCTATCAGTCCAAGAAGCAGATGCCACTTGGGTGGATCAAGTATTGAGAGAAACTCAATCAGAGGGGATAGGCGATGATCTCAACCAAGCACCTCGTCTCGCGATAGAGGAGGGCTTTCGCAGATGGAGCTTACGTTTTGAGTCCACGAAGGAGAGCCAACAGGGAAAGAATTCCAGTCGATACAATACGCAATTGCGCCACTTACGCATGGAGCAGCAATTCCGAAAGTTGAACATTCATCTCGAGTCTTTGGACTCATCCGGACAGGTCATATCTAATCCAGCGCTCTTCACTCCACTGCTAGATGCGGCAAAGAGCGTAGCAGAACCGTTTCTTGCAGTCAACTATCCAACCTTTTCTCTCAACGGCGAACTGATCCGTTGTCTGTCATACATGGCCGGACGTGCAAATCAGCCATCAACCAGCGGTGTGCAGTTAGAAGCCTTGAGCTTGCTGCGAAGATTAAATCACCGTGAAGGCTTCTGGGATAGCAACGACGTCGTTGAATGCATGATATGCTCCTTTTTGAGGAAGAGGACGAGTCTGGGGTGTGTCTAGAATGGGAAGGGGCTGTGCCAGCTGGGGTGTCTGGGTTTCTTGAAGAGCTTCGGAGAGCTCGGGAGTTTCAGGGACTTGAAGCTCACCAGCTGTAGTCTTACGAATATCATTACATACCCGTAATATCTCAACCAGTTAATGAGATCACATTGGGTGTATAAGCAGTCTTGAACAACGCACAACAAGGAAGCTCGTCAACTCTGTATCCCCTTGAAAATGTGTTTATTTTTGGCTCTTTATACCATGTATCTCAATGATGCTCCTGTCCATGACATACAAATCTTGAGTGAGGTTATGCTCCGCCCTGTTCAGCCATCTTTGTCTTCCCATTCCGCAAGAAGCTCAAGGAAGTTATACTTGAGCTCCTCCCGAGACCAATGCTCAACTTCGCTCTTCTCAGCAGAGTATCCCACAAATTGTAGCTTATACTTGACCATGCCCCTCTTAGTTTTCTTCCCCTTCTCAAGGATGCGAAGTACATGGCAATAGTCCTCCGGAATTCCAGACACGCCGTCTCTTCCTCCGAGCTCCTTCCAGTACACCAAGACTTTTCCCTCGTCAACGAACTGCACGTCCCTTTCGATAAAGTGTCCCTCTTTCCATTCTTTGTCGGCGGGTTCCTTGTCGGAAGAGTCAATGGTCCACTTGATCCGAAAGCGGATATGGGAGCCCGCGATGTCGTGTCCATTGGGGACAATCAACTTGACAAGCTCCCCTTTGTCGTCTTTCTCGTTAAATAGTTCATGGGAAAGGATTGTCCAGTCCGTAGTCTTGCGTAGCTCTGTGTTGTGTGATTAGGCAACTCGATCTGCTATTCAAAGAGAGGGATGTACTTACCGTTGGGACTCTAGACACTCGTGTCAACCTTGACGGTGTTTAAGTCCTGCGGATCTTTGGCCTTGACCTCAGGCATTTTGGCTGTGATTTGACTTGTTGAGTTATGGAAACAAAGATTAATATGTCTTGTCGTAAAATCGGGATCCAGCTACGGGCTATGGATGCTGAGTGGTGAATGGAAGGAGGGTATGGAGGCATTATACCTGCGTCCTCTGGCTTGGTGCAATGCGAGCAGAACAGTTTTCCAAGGCAATAGGACACAAGAGACATTTATCAAGCACAGTATCCGAGAGCCAAATATTCTCAGACGACATTTCCCCCAGTCGGCTATCCATCTTCGGTACTCGCTGCCGATGTTATGTGTGCGATGGCCCAATCGGCAGAAGAAACGATAGCAGCTTGCCATTGTGACGAGTTTAGCGTTTTATTACAGGGCAATCTATTCCTGTCATACATATTTCACACAATAATCATTGTAAAGCTAGGTGGGACTGCGGAGGTCGTCCAAGACCTGAAATACAAACAGAGCTGAACCAGATCCATTTCAAGTCGGACAGACAGGGTACCCTGCCTTCGCTATCTTGTACAAGATATATATCCAGCCCATCAGAAACACACACAGCGTCGGAGAATTCCATCGCCGTTGTTGCATGCCGCTGTGCCATGTCCCGACGGATAACGATGGCCAATCGATATACACGCAAACTAAGGCACCCACGACCGCGTCGTTACTCAGACTCACGTGATATTGGACGCTTCTTATGTCGGGTTGCAGCTATCAGGCATTCTAAGGTTGCCTAACGTGGTGCAGCGTTACACCTAGCCGAGATTGGAACAGCATCCCTGCCATTCCTTCACGATTCCTGAACAATGCGCAGCTTACGAAACGACCAGCCCCGTCAGGTCTGCACAGTATCCGTCCCGTCCATGGTGAAAGACATCAAGCCACAACTATACTAGCTAACGGAAGCTTGCAGGTGCTCGCTTGAGGTGTCCAATTGCGGCACACACTTGTGCTGCTTGGTAAGCGGCTCATCTTGGTCCCTAAATGCCCTGATTGTAGACAGTACATAGCGTAGCACACGAATCTATCAGAAATAACATCTGATTCATAATAACAAGCATCACAACGCTCTAGCTTCCACCCTCCCAGCCACCCTCGAATATAAGAAGTAGCAGTTAATTTAAGGTCGGAAAGCTAAGAATTGTGGACATAACCTTTAACCATCCGCCATTGACATGCACACCTTAAACGGGGTTGCCCAATGCTTTATATTAACCTACACTATGATACCCTATGATAGCGGAAATTTGCTCCTCTGTAATACGATTATCATCTGCTGGGCTTGATCAAAGAACCTGCGCAATGTGTCTGCTCACGACAGCACATAGCTCGACGGGCGAATCTCAGCCTACCCTGTACTTGAATATACCTTTGACCGGATCGAAAATCCAACCTCATCCATGCTTAGCGCCCCGTGCCCTCTTTCTTGGTTACTCTAGTATCAAGCAGTTCGCTTTGAAAGTCAATCTTACGTGATATCAGCACCTTGACAATGGCTTCTTTCTGAAGGGGTTTTGCTGACACCGCGCTACTCCCCGCCACAACCACACTACACCTTAACGAGGGCACTATGGCTTCATGTACTCAAAGCCCATTGCCCTTACAAGGTCTAGTCAGTCTTCAACACCATTTCCAGAACCTCTTTGTCGCCTTGGGATGATCCATGCAATATTAGTGCTTCTCCCTACCATAGTATGCAGTAGTCCTCACGCTTAATACGTTGGCGTCTTGGCTTTGTAAGCTCGCTGTCAGAAAAAGCAAAATACTCGAACGAGAATTGCGTCTTCGAAGACTCTCGTCGGCCGCTAATCTTGGGGTAAGGCTGCCTTGACCCGCCTCCCGTTTGAGCCGACTGTTTCATCAACGCGGCAACTAATCGAGCATATCGTCCGGTCTTAAGAGCCGCGGAGATGGCCAAGAATATCGGGCCCAGATAAAGACCCGTGTCGCCGTGCTTGCAGACGGGTTGAACCGAGAGACAAGATGAATTAAAGCGGACGTACTCCCCCATTCTGTGCTGATACGATGCCATTGTAGGGCCCCCTTGAAAAGAAGCCCTGTTTGGTGGGGTTTGCAAGGCAGGGGCCGTAAACTTTAAGTGTATCCTTGCCCTGTCCTCTCCACACGGTAACTATCCGTCGATCCGCTGGTGGTCCTATCTTGCGCGGCGAGGCGTCGACGATGTAACCGGTGCGCGCCGTTGAGCGGGATGAGCGGAAGGCTTTGACAAGTTCTGCCTGCAGAGTCTAAACTAGTTACCTTCAGAAGACCGCGCGTCGGGCGGCAAGGCGGGGGAATATCATGGTGAAGATTGATGATTGCCATGTTTCCTCTCTTCTTTTCTCTTTGCTGGGGCATACACTTCTGCCCCTGTTCCGGTCGCTTGGGTCCTTCCCTCCATGGTTAGACATGCGAGCCCGTGCGTCTATGCCGCACCGAAAAGATTCCATCTCACCCCAGGCTTCCCGTATTGCTTCGTGCTTGGGTGCCATTAAGGGTGGACCGAGATCACGGCATGCATCAAAGTGGGTAAGAGATGATGTGACATTGAGTCTCTCCAAGATAGACATGACATTCACTTGCTAATTACGTATTGATCATCCATCGCGTCCATCTTCATAGCTCATCTATCCAGCCGGCGAGTCAGCTCGCCTTGCACATCCGGCCGTTATCAGCAACCTCCCATGCCTCACTGCCAACGGCCGCGGTGGCATATAGAAGACCCTTGGGATCGTACTTGTTCTTGATCTTCAGCAGCTTGTTATAGTTAGCACCGAAGAAGGTCTCCTGCCAATTTTGCTGCTGGAAGTCGGCTTCGTTCATGTACGCTCCCGCCCCGGGCGTCGCAGCCTCAATTACAGGCTGAACTTCATAAGTGATCTTGTGCTGCGTCTCGAGCATGTCCTCCCAAGGAGCGTTGAAGTCCCAGGGGAGAGTCAGGGAGACCTGGACAATGGAGTCTCGCCACTGGGGTAGTACTGCATTCGCGTTGTTGCCTCCAAACTTGGAGACGTTGAGTCCGACGCCGATAAAGATGACACCCATCTCAGCGAGCTGACGTGCAGTAGGCGAGAAGTCAGGGAGCTTGGAGCGGGGTAGAAGACGTCCACCGAACAGCTGTGTGCCGACTTGGATGTTGCCAGCAGGGAGGGGACCCCAGTAGTGGTCGTAGTGCTCGTAATAGCTGGAGAACGAGGTAAAGGTTGGCTCAAACGTGACACCCAGGGCGGCCAAAGACTTGGCGAGCGGCTGGAGAATCTTCCTAACCTCAGCTTCCGTCTTCTTGTATGCAGTCATAGCTGGCACCTGCAAGAAAGAGTCGGAAAAGAAGTAGATGATCATGACACCAGAGTCCACAATGTCGGGTAGAGCAGCATGGAAAGCGTCAATGATGTCGTAGATCTGATCCGGGTTGTCCGTGGGAGGGGTGACGAGGAACTTGGCGCCGCTGACCATGGCCTCGGGGTGAGCTTGAACAGTCAGGGACACGACAACGCCATAGTTGCCGCCACCACCGCCACTCAACGCCCAATACAAGTCGGTATTCTCCGTCCTGGAGGCCTTGATCAGCTTACCCTGAGCAGTCACAACCTCGAACTCGAGGGTATTGTCAGCTGCAAGGCCAAAGTTGGTGCTCAATGCCGAGTGGCCGCCTCCTTGGACGTAGCCTCCTGCAAGACCAACAGAAGGGCACTCTCCAGTGACAACGACCAAGCCAGCAGCGTGAGCAGCAGCAAGCGCCTCGTAGCCTTGAATACCAGCCCCAACCTTCAGAGCCTTGCCAGTGTAATTCTTGTCCTTCCAGTTCAAGACCTTGGTGCCCTTGAGGTTGTGAGTCCAAACAGCTAGAGCACCAGCGCCAGTAGAACGGCCAAGATAGTCGTGGCCCGTGTTGCGAATCACAAAGCGCACATTCTTGTCCTGAGCAAACTTCAGAGCCTCAGCGACATCCTTAGGAGATCTCGCATCAACTGCGTATCTGACGTAGTTACCCAGGGTGCAAGGCCTAGATCTGGGCTGGAATGGATCACAGCTCTGATTGGCAAAGATGGGAGCCATCACCGAGGACGAAGAGTCGATACTGCGTTGTATCAGTGGCTGAGTCTAACCCGGTGACATGGATACGGGACATATGCAGGGGGTGAAGAGACAACTTACTGGATCGACGAATAGAGCCATTCATCCTGCAGGTGTGCACACTCTTCAGCGTTGTAGCGCGGGTCGTGGCAAGGAGTTCCCAGTGGAACCGTTGCAATGAGCCGCCCTCCAACAGTGCTGTTGAGACGGGCCCAGTCCCTCTGAGACGGCCAGCATGAGTCTCCGGGGAAACACTTGCAGCTGGGCGCCGTAGCGCTGCAGCCGCTGGCCAAGAGGAGCAGGGAAGAGACGATACGGGGCAACATCATTGTCAGAGGATCTGTGAGGGTTGGACTCCCAATGCAGGAGGAGGATGGCGGTTTGAGTTTTGGGTGGGCGGTAGGTGTCTATAACAATTGGTTCAAGCCAGGTAATCTACCACTGACATCCGGTGCTTGGATCACCTCGGCAGCGTAATTACGGAGAATCGGACGATGCAAAATCGGTTGGTTCGTGGGACCCTGACCCATGTTGTATTCCGGGGAGCTCGCCAGAAGGCTGGGGGCTATGTACGTGCTGGGATCAGCGGTCCAACCCCCCCGAGAAATGTAACCTACCTGCAGGATAGAGGAGTAGAGGAAGCCATCCGTCCTTGCCGAGCGGGACGAGGTGATCTTTTGAGCAGAGACCAAGTCTAGCCCCCCAATTGCTCTAGTAGCCGCTTATTTGGAGGATGGACTTGCGTGTTTGACAGGTCGCTAATCAAATCATCACTTTGATTGACCTCGGTGAGGGCGAAGATCACTTGAACCAAGCTTCCAACAGATAAAGAATTAGGTTTTCGCATACGAACTCGCCTAGGAACTCACTCATGCACCTGCCCGAAAGAGGCCATTGCCCGGTCCATGGACCTGGGAGATCAAGGCATCTCGATTAAATCTCTCAAACTCGTGCTGCAACCATCTGTTGGCTCTACACACCACTAGCTGCATAAATGACAGGGGAAAAACTAGGGCCGTTGAGCGCACCCAGACACTGGGCTTGCAGTAAGATGCAGCCACAACTCTGTAAACAAAGCAAAGTTGAAGAAGAGAAGAAAATTCTGTCATTTTTGAGGCATTATTTCATTTGTGGACTTGGTTCTGCGCCCATGGTACTGGGACACTCACTGGGACGCTGATTGATGCTAACTACGGTGATGCTACGTGCCACAACGGAATCGAGACTGCCTTCCCTGGGTTGCCGGCACTGGGTTTTGTATCCCCGGCACTTTGGCTCCGCAGGGCTCCTTGTTAATATTTCAAGCCACGGAGTTAGGCGTGGGATGCCAATTTCTTATGCAGTGGACGTCATGGAAACACGATGCGGCGTCCAAAAGTGCCATCAAGCTCTCAGGGGATGAAACTTGAGATTTTTGCCACATTTTTTGGGAGAAGACTGAACTTGGCAACCAAATAGAAGCTTCTCCCCTCTGTCTCTGTTGGTTTGGAATCTTTCATTCCCATCTCCACAACTCTCCCTTGCAGATCCCAACGAGGCGGCACGAGAATGGCCTGGGTCCGTAATACACCAGAGGGGACGACGACTGATGGTCCGAAAATCACGGGAATAACGACAGGGTTTACGGCGCTCTCATTGTGCATCGTGTGTCTCAGGCTCTATGTGAGAGGATTCTTGATCAAGTCGTTTGGTCACGGTAAGTGGGCTTTTACTAACGAACCAGTGTACTGGGATTGCTAATGTTGTTGGCTGTTAGATGACTGGGTGATTGTGATTGCCTGGGTTTGTTCCACTTTTAGCTGTTTGCTATCTTGGCTGACTTTTGGTGTTTAGCTTGGTATCTGTGGATACACTACGGCTACCGTTATCCGTATGTCGTTCTTACACATCAAATAGTTTTTGATACTAATCGAAGGAAAGAAACAACTTGGGGTCTAGGTCTCAAGAGCCTAGATGACATGCCTGATGAGAATGTCTACACGTTTGGCTTGGTAAGAGCGACAATTTCTCCTGCAGGTGTTACTACTGTACGACTAACGGGAAATAGGTCCAATACATAGGAGCACCATTGTAAGTATTATTATAACATCATGGAAACGTCTCTTCTAACTGATCAGTTATGTTGTCGGTATTTACGGCTTTAAAATGAGCCTGCTTCTATCGTACATACGCGTCTTCCCTGGCAACTACCGCATTGCGGCCATTATCGTCGCTGTCATCATCAGCATGGCACACATTGCATTTATTTGTGTTTTCCTTTTTCTTTGCACTCCGGTATGAGAGTATCGTTGCGACAAAGATATCATTCGCTGACCCTTATCGACAGATTGCGAAACAATGGGATCCGAGTATCACAGGTGGCCACTGTGCAGACGCCGTGCCATTCTACCTCAGCTTCTCCTCGCTGACGATTCTATTCGATGTCATGGTGTAATTAACCCCTTTCCTATACTTAGCCACTCTGCTTGGCCTTGGCTGATGATTTCACAGTTTGGTCCTGCCGTTCCCTGCCCTCCTCAAGTCCCAAATCCAGCTGCGCAAAAAGGTAGTCCTTCTCGGCCTCTTCGGCCTCGGCATCTTTGTTACCGTCGTCCAAGTCATCCGAATCCAGACCATCCAAAACCTGAAGAACTACCTCGACTCCTCGAAAGCCATCCTGTGGTCCATCATCGAAACGAATACAGGCATCATCATCGCCTCTATACCGACACTCTCACCCCTCGTCAAGTACTTTGCCGAAAAGTCGAGAGCAGCTACATCGTCGGCTTCGTACAATTTGAACTCGCAGTATGCTTTGCAGAGTTGGAAGAGCAAAAAGTCTGGCATGAGGCCACTTGGTAGTGGGGTCGACCACGAGGCACACGTCTCGACTGAGGCTCATTTGGATGACAGTACCGAAAATATTCTCATCATGTCTCCTGGGATTCGAAAACAGACCAGTATTATAGTAGAGAGCAAGGAGGCTTCAACCCGGACAGACTCCTCTAGTGCTTAGGGTTATCACGCATCAATATCGAGTTTTGTTGATCTTGGGTTTCTCCTGGCCTTGTCAAGTCCCCATGATATGTAAAACCCACGAACGTGTTCTATGAAAACAGCTGTCTCTCAGTCTATGAGAATACAAGGAGTCCAAGTATTTCTGCCAGGATTTCCTTGCCCTTAATGAACGCAATGAGCGGGAGTGTCAGCCTTGGCCCCAAGACCTGTCCCGTTGCTTTGATAGTCGACCGCGGCTAAGAGCTCCCACGGTCTTGAGTGGCAATGATCTTCCCAAACTGTGTCAGTTCTCGTCGTGTGTACCATCCGAAATCGTCTGGGAGGCGTGCGCCCGTGCCCTCTATTTAGAGTTCACACAGCTAGAGGTGGTGATCGGACGATTATGAAGCCCATTGTGAGAGTATTTCGAGCTTTTTCTAGCCTATTTTACCATATTTCACACTGTTACGGTGGTGTTTTGAAGGATATACGGACAGAGCATTACCCAACTCGCTGGGTCGCCGGTTTTTCTGGGGCCTCCAACTGGCTCACCCCTGGAGACGCCTGACACCATTACCGACTCTTGGCCCAGAGTTTTCATTGATCCATTGCCATTCTAAGACTCTCCTCCCTGATATTTTGGCCATTTTCCGGGGCTGAGAGTTCTGCCGAGGTTATTCAAGCTGTTACAGTGACCGTCAACCATCGGTCGCAACAGCGAACCTGACTTGATGGTGGTCGGGTACCAGCTCAGTGATCAACTGCAATTGGATCAGATAGCAAAATAATAGGACCATGTGAATTTTGCTACCATGGAAAAATTAGGCATGGGAAACTCTTGTGATAAACTGCTAAGAGGTTGAAAATCGACATGATCATGGTGTCTTGTAGCGACGGTACTCGGATTCTGAAGGACAGGCGCAACTCGCCCCCCTGCCTTGAACACGATTAAAAGGTTATAGTTATTCCATATGTTCTGTTCGCCGCGTCCGGGGCAATCATTCTATTCTCTTAGAACATAACAAACCTGTCCGTCTTGGTGAGTTCAACCATGCGATTCTTGTTTAACGGCCCGTTAACCTACAACCCTTGTATCCGGCAGCTTATTCGAGGTCAGATGTGGGATTCGCAAAGCGTGTGCATTTTTAGTAGTATATTAGAGGTAGAATAGTTATTGCAGAGTTATTGAAAAATAATTGATGAGTTGATGTGCCGCGAACGGCGGAGAGGGGACGTCAAGGGCAGTTACTCATCGAGGGGGACAACCAAACTCACCACGAACAGCTATTGAAGCGAGATCGAATCATATGGGAGCAGCTTATCACAACCAGATAAACTTATATTACACTCTATACAATCGGAGCGACGATATGTCCCGGCTCGCAATTCTTTGAGCGTTCTCGGTGTCTTAGGGAAACTTCACCGGCAACAAATACCTAGTCAAGGCCACACCAGCAACCCATGTAGCGAACCTCTGACAATACTAGCAGCGTAATCTTGAGTTTGGAAAGTGTCAGCAGTAGGGAATCCGACATTATCTGACCTGATCTCTGAGGCAAACCCCAGGACTTTGAGGATGTGCTGGCGTTGTTATAGATGGCATTGTCATCTTGACTAAGACTAGCAGTACTATCTGCCCACCAGGGCACTAAAACTGACGATGAAGCAAAGACAGAGAATACGTACAGATGCTCATGTTTCTTGGTGACTCATCACCTGAGGCAATGCATACGCTGTCTCCTTCTTGATCTATCGCCCCGTTATCAAACTGCTACTCGTGCCCTAACTTTAGTTCAATGGTATTGAGCACGCTAGTATCCTCATCCAAGAAACGGCGTTTAATGAAACTCGTCAGAATACGATATCAGGGTCGATAATTATCCAGATCCATCTAGTAGTGGACTTGGTTAGAACACTGCTAGTTGTTTCGGCGAAGCAGATGCAATGAGAGCGAGGTTTTTATACTAGTTCCCACCAGTTCTTAGTGTCTCGGGGACGGTAAATCTCTTATCAGTAACAAATCTCGTACGACCACCGCCAAACCCTACGCGAATTGCCTGAGAGTCACATCTTAGTGGATCTTGCTGCAATTTATACGTGATTCTATAGCCCTATAAGGTTAGCCAAGGGCAGGGATGGGCTCCCAGTCACTGAAGGAGCCTCTGAGAGTCACAGCAACGGGCATGAGTCGCCGCCAGCCCGTTCAAACAAGTGACTCAAGACTCTAGTCGGGAGTTCCGGGCCGGTCTAAACAGGGCCGATGAGAGATTCACCGCTGTTTTTAACCCCTATAATAGGAATACTATCAATTTATTTACATTAAGTATACACGTCATAAACGACCTCCAAGCCGTAACTACAAACGCTTTTCTCCCCCCATGAAGAAACACCATAGACACCATGACATCTACACAAAGGAAAAGCCGGCCTCACGAGTAAGCCATCCATCCATGCCAAGGGTTCTTGGACCTCTCGATCCTTGAAGCACTCATGTAAGCAGTACCCTGCAGACGATCCTGAAACTCCTTGAACTTTTTCGTAGGTGCCCTCTTCTCGAATAGGATGTCCAACTCGAGATAGGAAAGTGATTTGCACTCGGGTAGCCTAAAGTAAGCCCATAGTAGGCAGAGGAGGGTGGTTCCAATGTAGACGAAACACACCCTGCCCTTGAGGTTCCATGCTGTTGGACTCAGCATTTGTGGAACCACGACGTTGTTGAGCATCATGAAGATATTGTAGGTTACTCTTGCGAGTGCGACTGTTTTGACGCGGAGTCGTGTTGAGGGGATTTCGGCAACCAGGACGTAGCAAACAGGGCCGATGGTGATGTTGTAAGTGAAGGTCATGGCAATGATGATGCCACCCAAGATCCAGTTGGTCACACCTGTCGAGGCCAGGGCAATGGACGAGATTCCACCGACGGTCAGAAAGCCAAGGGCGCATGAGAGACCAGTGAGATAAAGCTTGCGTCGGCCAACAAAAGAGAGAAAGATCCAAGAGATCATACCTCCAAGGATACCCATGCCGTACATGCCAGTGGAGAGCGTGAACGAGTGTGCGGCATTAAATCCAGCCTGTGTAAGAAAGTAGGCGCCGTACGAGGTCAAGGTAGAGCCGCAGAGGGCCTGACACGCCCAGACAGCACAGGCAATCTCGGTCCTGCGACGGTTCGCGCCCTTGAAGCAGTCTCCATAGCTTGCGCCTCCGTAATTGTACTTGTTTTCGAGATGATTCGTGTGTTCCATTACGACGATGGTGTCTTCAATGTTGAGGTTGTGGCCGTTTGTGAGTCGTTTCAGAGCCTTGCGAGCTTCGTCCGGTCGTTCGTGACGAATAAGCCACCCTTCCCAAGTCAGTAAAAGCGTCGCAAAGTGGCATTGGAGACGGGGAACTTACAGGGACTGTTAGGGCAGAAACACACGCCAATAATGAGAGGCACTGCGATGGCCCATTGAATCGCGAACGGCAGTCGATAAGACCACTCGGTTTCATCGTCAACAAAGATACGAAGAACGCCCATGGCTGCAAACTGTCCAATCAACCAGCACATGTTGACGTTGCTGAGCAGAATGGCTCTCAAGGTTGATGGGACGACCTCGGCGGCGTAGGTAGCTGCGAGGGTCTGGATAACGCCCCAGGGAAAGCCTGGAGTTGATTAGCTTCTCAATCCATTAGGATGATGCAATACGCCATGATACATACCACAGAGTGCCTGTCCAACTGCAAGCATGGCGATGCTATTGGCAAAGAAGGAGGCAAAGATAGCAATCATAAGCCAAACCATGCAAAGGACCAACATCTTCCGATACCCAATCAGATAAGTGATGTAACCATGGGCCAAGAGACCAACGATTTCGCAAGCAATGGCAGCGTTCTGTAGCCCCATTTGCCATGTTGGTGAAATCTCGTAATCCTGCGTGATCGTAGGATCGTCAACATTTGTTATTGGAGTTCCATACCTCCTCCGAAAAGGAGGAAACGCAATGAAGCCTTGTATCAGCGACTTGTCAAAGGCCTCCATGATGATGGTACAGAACAACATCAGAGACCACGCTACAGCCTTGGGATACTGACGACATGTTCCCCAGAATGTAACCTGGCGTTCTCTCTGCAGAGTTCTGCGGACGTGGTCTGGGATGTCGTTGGAGCTAACAGAGATTCGACCTGGGCCTCCCATATCGATGGCCGTGGCCCAAGCTCTGGACCGCGGGGATACAGATACAGGTTCTGAAACAACGTCCTGGTCCTTTGCCGAAGCTTGCTCGCTGTGGATTTCTACAAGGGCGATCTCGTCGCGACTGTCATCGCCCTTGTGACCTCGTCCAATGAATGTGAGCATTATTCATGGAAAAGATAATGAGGCAAGATAATGATGGAATAAATGTGTAGGTGAAATGCAGAAGCGTGGAACAGTGTAACATTCCTCGAGGGCGTCCTTGAGCACGGAGCACGGGTGATCACTGCCTTAAGATATCTAGGGTCCCTGACTGGGGGGGTACAGAAACATTGCCTCGGGACGAGGCATCGTGCGATGCTAGTCACCCGGAACTGGAACTGCATGGGCTGTCACCCCAGCTTTGAGGGGAAAGCCTGGAGAAGCGACAGGGTTGGCGTCAGGGGCCGACATTCCCCTTACAGAAGGATTTTGCTGGGTTAATTTCCACAGGGTATGGGAAGAAAGAGTAAATTATGCAACCTCTTAATCTGACATGTCGCAGTCCAACATCAGGAACAAGAGCAAAAGGCGTGTGCTCGCTTGGAGATCGGCCCGTGACAAGCGGGTAAGCGATCGGTTTGGGGTAAGGCTTGACATGTCAGATGCAGGTCCAGGGGTAGTTGAAACAGAAATTTTGCCCCGATCTGTTGGTTCTGGGTGTGACTCGGGCCGACATTGCGACCCGGATGTCGGGATGCTACGCCGGCCGGACGTGATATTTAATAGCCACCCGCATTATTGCAGTCTTTTTCCCTTCTCGACTTGGTTGAGCAGGTTGTCACATGGTGCGGCCCGGTCAAGGGGATACATAATGGCAATGCTTTTCCGAGCAGCCACCTCCAGAGACGATTGGATTGCCGGATATGACACCCATGCTCGAGTTGGTTCAGGTGTTGGTAGGATTCGAGGTGCTACATCAGTGGTATCACTTTTTACTGCACAACCCCCACAACCCGTGGCAAATTGGCCAACATTAATGCTGCTGCCTTCCTATTTCTCGGCTTACTGTCTGTTTATGGTTTGTTCTCCTTGCCTACATGATAATTGTCCGGCTTTCCGTCAACCTCCTGCATTTTAGTGTCACCTGCTCTTTATTGTTGGTTGCTTTGACCCATTTCTGAGAGAGCATCAGCCACAATGACAAGAACACAATCATCAGCACATATCGTCCAACATGATCGGAGACTCCCGCATATTGCCGGCTTTGCAAATGGCTCTTGTTGTCATCTCAACCGCGTTCCTTTCTCGGCACACACAAAAGAGCCAAGCCTCCCTCGGGGATCAAACCCTAGCCCCGCCGTGATGATGATCTCAAAGCCGCATCTCAAAGCCGCATTTGCAAGTCCTTGCAAGATAGGTAGATGCGAACTTCTCCAAGTTACTAAGAATTAAAAACACGTACATTCAAGATGCTAACTAATATCAAGAGCCGTTCTTATACAACTTTCTCGGGAAGCCACTTATCATATGGCCCTCTCCATCACCCAGACAAAGGCGAACCTGGCACTTTGAATGGCTGCTGTTAAGTTCGATCCCCACATCCCCAACTTCTGACAAGCTGAAGACATTGGAGCTGATCATTTCGTTGATAACCGAAGCCTTTACTCGCAGCGTCTGCTCTGATCTAGAACCCTCTTGTACAATTTTGAAGCAGGGGAACGAAAGGTCTTCCGTGAGAATCTTGTCGAATAATCGCCCAATCTTGGAGATCTCCCTCGTTTCGGACAGACTGCTAAATCGAGACCTGATCTCTCCTGACACGGTGTGGCTATGTTAGTGACACACGGTTCTTGCCTCAAGCAGTTGACTCTCAACTTACCCGTAACGCTGAAGCAATCCTTCATGGTTGAAGTATGTTTCACCTCAAAGTAGAAAGACCTAGATACTAATCGGTTGGCCACATCGTTGAGCAACTCCTTGGACTCCCTTCTGCTTCGCCAGAATTCCTGGGCCTTTTCCTCGAGGGCTGCAACCTTGGTTACTTCATGCAGTTCAGCCAAGGGTGGATCCAGCAGACTGTTCAGACGCAAGATGTTGTCGCCTTCAACTTGGTGATCCCTCTGAAACTGTGCCCATATCTTTTCCGAGTTTAGGCTATTCGAGATGTGATCGATTGCAACCTGGAAGAGCTCGTAAGATCCTTTCAGCTTGTTCCACCAACTTGGTTGGGTTTGGGGCTGTTCTGCTGGCTGACTCGTCACTGCATCTTGAGTCGAACCGGAGCCGACGTTGATGAGAATATCTAGTGAAGAGCGAGGCCAGAGTAGTGTGGACTCTTCCCATGCAACTCAAACTGGGTTGTTGTGGTGGAGGCCGCCATCTACGTAAGACGTGTCTAGCGATTCGTGAACATAACTAGCGAACCAAGTTGGCGCGGCAGATGATGCGCGAGCTCTATAACTCGAGTTAGATAAAAGATAGAATCTTCACAGGTATGGATCAACTTACGCTTGCCAAATCTTCCAGTCGGTATCAGGGTTTGTCTGTCGTATCAACCGATATGACATATCGGCTGCCCAATATAAGCATCAAACCACCTCTCCATAGTATTATGGGTTAAACATACCAGGCTCTGCACGATTGTAGTTGGCCAAGATCACTGGACTTCCAGTACTTTGACATGCCACCAATCCTACCCTCGGCTGGAATGCAGATTGACAGTCATGAGCGGTACCGAATAATTTCGCGTTACGACCGAAAGCTTGAATCAGAGCATTTTCAAGGCCCTCAGTTTGGAAACGAGGGAACCAGTAACGGCCGATTTTCTCAAGGACAGGTATCCCGGTAGTCCAGCGCATGGTGCTATCGAACCAAGTTGAGATGAATGCCGAATTACAGAGCTTCTTGAACATTGTTGCGCATTCAGAAGAACTCCAGCCCTTCTTGGCGAGACCAGCCGCGATGATTCCACCGGTACTAACGATTTAATATTAGCCAGGCTTGGGTTGGAAGTGTGCTCATTTTTACTTACCTTGTGCCCACAATTAGGTCGAAGAATGAAGCAATCGGGACTCCTCCAAGGCGCGCTTCTAGTTCCTGTAGAGCAACGAGCTCGACAATTCCTCGGACTCCTCCCCTGTATTCTCGTGAGCTTGACTACAACCACAAGGTGAAAGTGTACTTACCCATCCAGCGCCAGAACACGAGTGCCCATGTCGGGAGACTGAAGCCGAAGAAAAGTATTGGCCTCATGTTCTCCGTCGAGAGGGCATTCGGACGTTTTGATCAATCGAGGGCTGGGCTCAATGATCTCCCCAACGGCGACTGCACAATCTCGGCAGATAATATGCTTGCAAGAGAGAACGTACTCGGGAGTGTTCATGAAGCATCCAAGGCAGATGGATTGGTTTCTGAAACATATTGCCCCCCTGTGAGTACGATAGAAGTCCCGGAGAATTTTCATGTGGACTTCCATGTGAGGAACTGAGTTCTTCCGGTTTTGCAACAGACCTTTTAGCCCCTGAGTAACGCCCATGACGAAGACTTTACCATCTGCCGTTGTCAGGCTACTCTCATACCTACTGTCGGTAGAGGTGCGTCCTCTAATAATCTTTCCACTCTCGTCTTGGCATCCTGATGCATGCCCGTGTCTCAGGTTGATGCATCCGGGGTGTTTACAAGGCCAATAGTCCTCGTATATAGAGTCGAATGCCTCTTCACAGAACGACTTGTATATATCCATGAGCTCTGTTTCATCGCCAAGGTACTTTTTCCTGTCAGCATCTAACAAGATACTAGACGCGATGGTCTTCCTCATGGCTCCAAAAACGGCGTCGGCGTCAAGCTCACTTTTCCGTGCGTGTTGAATCAAGCCACAAGCCAGATACACAATGTTATCCTTAAAGTCGCGCTGGACGGGTTGCTCCTTGAGTGAGGCTTTGACAAAGTCAAAAGGAGCGGACAGTCCAATCTTTGACGTGAAATGCTCGAAGGCGTGTCCAAAGTACGGAGTGATCTGATCCGCCGAGAAGCACCTCCTGTGCCTGTGTTTCCTCTCCCTGGAACTAGTACAGCAATCGTCGATGTGTTGGTACAGCGTCTTGACTTGTTCCACCATCAGCTTCGTCGGCCCTCTTCCGTCATGGAAGCCGGGAAAGCGTATAGCAGTTACGGTGCCATAGAATTGTCTGAGCAAGCTCATTGTTGTTGCTCGTTCCCTGGGGGAATCCTCTGGTCGTGAGTCTTCCCAGGCCGTTATGTACTTGCTGAACTTTGGGATGTTGTATAAATTGTTGTCGAGGGCGGAGAGAAGCCACTTGGTTGTTTCAGTTTTGTCCCAATTGTCTTGGTCGTCTAGTTGGAGATCGGTGCATTTGTTCAAAGCAATGACAGCGTGAGGTAAGACGGGCTGGTTCGAAACGTGGCAGACGGACTCGGAGCCCCATTCAAGTAGTTGATGGATGACTTTTTCAATTGTCCTGATCAAGTTAGCATCTTATTGTGGAAGAATTCAGTGACTGGAGGTACCTGGTGTTAACAAGAACAAACACCACCACATCAGAGAAGGTATACAGAATCCGGGAGTATACCTGCGAGACAATGAATTCCCGGCCTTTCCCTTCCGCTCCAAAGATGGTTCTCTGGATACCGTTGAGGAGCTTCTTGGCACGAGCAATTGCATTTAGGCTTTGGGGTATGTTGTCTCCTCCGTTGAGGCCTTCACAGTCGACGTAAAGCTTCGGGTTATCGGTCCCGAAGCTCATCGGATCGACGTAAAGGTGAACGTCTCCTGAAGTTGGCTGCTGCTGATTCTGACTCGCCCCCACAACAGGAGCCGCGTAGTCTCGAAAGCCTTTGTCCAAGCCCTGAAAAGAATTAGAAGAACGGCTCACGATAAGCCCCAGCACACAGAGTCACAAACCTTGATAAGGAGGTTAATCAGTCCGCTTTTACCACCGCCTAATCTCTGGTTAGAAACACGACCAAACTTTGACGAGGCGTCTTAAACTTACCTGTCTCCCCAATGAAGGACACAAGAGATGGGAAGACTAAATTTGTTCTTCCGGGGGTTCCCTCAAACATCAATCTCTCGAAGCGCTCAAGGCGGAGAAACTTCTTGGCTGAATTGGGGGTTCCTGTGGACAAATCATCCTCGACAGCAAACCAGGTGGCATCTTGATCTTCGATATGTTTATCCCGTAGCTCCTTCTTGCTCCACACAGGTTGTATACAGTTGCGGATGCGAAACTCTAGCTCTCTGTCGATGGGCTCGTGCGGCTGCTGGCCTTTTGGGGTCGCTCTTCGATGAAGGTGTTGTTCGCCCCAGTGGGATTGGCAGTAAGTCGCTTGGCATTGGTTGCAGAACAGTTGTACGACGTCAGGTCCATCTTCACACCCATCGATTTCGCAGGTGGCATTCAGTATTGCTTCTTGTTGGGATGTGGCGGCATGTTCTTCCGGCTCGTCTGCGTCCAGTGTGTCGTCAAGGTCTGTATTTGTACGGCTGGGCAATTTGGGTTTGAAGGGTTCGAGTATGTGACTAGGAGGGGACGTTGAGGTAGACTCGGCTGGGACATTTGGCGCGTTTTCCCGACGAGGGATTTCGAGTGGCTCCAGGATGGTCAGCGCAGGAATCAAGTCCTTCAATTGTCGTTGTACTCACCTCATCAGGCTCTGGCAACTTTTCCAAGGGGAATGCTCCAGGAATCATCAGGCCCATCAGGAGATCGTCAGACATCTTGGGGAGTTCTTCTGGAGGGCTTCCATATTACCGCTCTGTGTTGGAAAAGAAAGGAGAAATTCGTGGGTGGCGAGCCTCGGACTCCTCTTTTATCATAAGACACAGATTTTGAGAATCAGGCTCTCAATGACCTCGTCAAAATAAGGCAGTCTTGCACCGCCTGGCGGCATCTCGTACTGGGCGGACCTCTGAGAAGCCGCTCTTAAAGCCACCTACATGCAAGACTCATACATTTTCAACCTGTATTTCGGTTATTCGGCAAACCATTGGTGGCAAGGCAGGATGCGAACCATTGTCCAGAGTAATCATGTCACTTTAAGAGTGCCACCAAGCCACGGGCGCCTAAACGAGGCAAGTCGCTAACGGCAGCCCGTTGAGGCTAGCGAAGCCACTATTGATGCATGAGGTCTGCATCCAGCTTGAAACGGTTCGCAGAGGCTTGCGAAGGCAGCTTTAGGGTCGCGATCATAACGACTTTTGTAATAGCGAAAGTGATCAAGGTGAGGATAGTGCTTAATGACATGTACATTTGTTAGACGCGACGAAAAGAGCAAAGTGGGCGAGGAGTAAAGAGCTATGTAAAGTATTATATTAATTATGAGTATATTACTTTAATAAGCATAAGACCTTACATAAGAAAAGAATTAATATAAAAGAATTATTATTTTATAAAATAATAAATATATTTTATTATTTAATGTTATTAAATCAATTCTTTTTTAAACAGAATAACTAAATAAATACGAGAATAAACCGAGAGGTGCCGGGTAAGTTCGTGGCCCTCCGGCACGTGACTGCGCGCTGCCAAGTTTTATCGCGGGGTCGCTCACCCACCCCAGGCATCACTCTCTCCAATATGAGCCCTTAACACAACCAAGCCCTATATCGTTCTACACAGTAGCGTCACCATGTTCAAGAAGAAACCCGAGATCAAGAACCTGGCGCCCTTGCGATCTTCAGACCGTCGCAAGCTCGCTGACCAGATCATACGCGACTATCGCATTCCTATCCCTCAGTCATCACCTGATGATGATACTACGTCATCAGGCGCGCAACAGACGCTCTCATCTCTCCGCAACTCTCTTCTCCCAGAGTCTACCTCTTCTGCGCGATTTACGACATCCTCTGGACCGAACTTGGCTCAAATAACTGGCACCATCTATGTTGGTACATGTCCAGGGCAGGATGAGAGGATACTTTGGTTTCAGCTTGGGAAGAGCCCAAAGCTAATTCCGACCGTTTATACACTCTGGCATAATCCTAACATTGTGCCGCTACTACACACACCAGACTTTGTTGTTGAGGAGAAACTCACTCATGGCTCGGATTTGATGATACCGGGTCTCATCAAGGCGCCGAGCGCTGAGTGGGACTCAAGAGCCATCACGGGTTCCGTTGTCGCTGTCGCCGGTATGCAAAAGGATACGGTGCCTTTGTGGATTGGAACATGTCAGGTCGACATATGCAAGCTACCGCCGAGCGTCAGGGGGCAGAAAGGTGTCGCGGTCAAGGCACTGCACTGGGCAGGAGACGAATGTTGGAGTTGGAGACCACTGGGGAGTGGAGGACAGGCGCCACCGGAGAATCTGGATGGCTGGCCAGGGTTGACAGCAGGGGCTGCTGAAGGCATTCAACAGATGTCCCTAGAGGACAACGAGGATGACGGACACGAAGCGGACAATGGAGCACCAGTTGAGAACTCAACCCACGAGGAGGGAAGTCCCAAGGATGACAAGGACGCAGCAGAGGAGGAAGAGTATGAACCGACGACAAAGGACATCGATGACGCATTCCAAAAAGCCTTCCTCTACGCCATCCACAAAGCCAAGGCGGACAAGCAAGGTCCCAACTTTGGCTTTGTGTTTCCCATCCAGCCATCTTTTCTCATCTCTAACATGATCCAGCCCTATCTACGGTCACAGAATCCACAATACTACATCATCAAGAAGACATCGTGGAAGAACGCCAAGAAATTCATCAAGCATCTGGATAAGCTGGGTTTGGTCAAGTCTAAGGACCGGAATGGTGGAGAGACGGTTATTCTCGATATCGACTTTGACGATGATCTGGTCACTAGGTTCCGGCCGTACAACTTGCCGAAGCCCAAAGCAGCTGGTTCTGAACCGACAAAGACTGGCGAGAGCAGTGGACAAGCGTCATCATCTGCCGACGTGTCTTTGGGACAGACAATCACAATCCAGAATGTCTATCGCTTGTCCCCTAAGCTTGTGCCGACACTGCTCCCTTCCAAGACGGAGTTCTACACCGCGCAACAAGTCTCGGCTGCTCTCAAGTCATACATCGAGCAACGGCCAGAACTTGGAGGACAAGGATCATCGACTGTCAAGCTTGACGCGTTCCTTGCAAACAGCATTCTGGGAACCAACCCGAGCCACGATGATAGCCAAGCTTTCGCATCAGGACGAATCTCCAGAAGTGCCCTACAGAAGCGCGTGTTGGATGACTCTCACCTCTGTCAGCCTTTCTACGTCATCAAAAGAAAGGATTCCGCATCAGACCAGAAGCCCAAGGCCGGACATCCGCCTCATGTCCTCGTCACGATCGAAAAACGAACAGGCACAAAGGTCGTCACCAAGATTTCCAACCTCGAGCCCTTCTTCATCGATCCGCAACTACTGGCCCCTGAGCTGCAAAAGAAATGCGCCGGGTCAGCAAGCGTCGGACAAGCCAGCGGTGCCAAACCTGGTCTGTTGGAAATTGTCGTGCAGGGAGATCAACGGAAAATTGTTGTGGGCGAAGTTCTTCCCAAGAGGGGTATCGATGCCAAGTGGGTTGATGTGGTGGACAAGACAAAGGCGAAAAAGAAAAAGTGAATGAATGAAACCTGGGTCGTCAGGAGAGACATACATGCGACGTCTTGGCAAAATATGTATGTTTGATATCTAATGCACACATAAGCAAGAAGAAAACCTGCATGGATTGTCGCCAAGGGGCTCCATGGTCTTGGCGTGTTGGCCCATACTGAGAAAACCTGCTTTCGGGGGCTTGTCGGTCTTGGTCACAGCGGGGACAATTCGTGCCATTGTGACGATTAAAGAATTAGCCCTTGACCCGAGCGAGGCTGATGATTCCAGTGGTCCTAGCTTAAGCTGACTCTGTCTTGTCTTTGTATGGAATCATGTCTACCGTCTGACGACTCTTTCAAGGCTGAGTGAGCGAGCAGGGTTCGGAATAGAGAGACCCGAAGACGTTATAACTCCGACGATGTAACCCTGGGCCAACTCTAAATCTTTGCTCAGATTTTAATCTGGTCCTCAAACTCTTGTCGTGTGACGGGCCGCGCGTCATTGATAAGATGAGCCCCATTTTGTCTGGTGCCAAGAAACACCAACCTCTTGGCCCATCGCGAGAGCGCGTCATGCAACCAATGGACATGCTACTTGGACCATGAAGAATTACATGCGGACAAGCATCTTGAGTCGCACAAAAGCAAGTACCCCATTAACAAATGCTTATCAGATGAATTACCGGTGCCAAGACTATACTGACGCGTGGCCGATGCTTGTAAGCAAAAATTACCGTCGTCGCCAAGCGAAACCTTCTTGCATTGCGGAATTAGCGGACATATGCGAAAATGCTTACAAAAAATGGGGGTTCTTGGCATTGTGCTATCCCACATCGTAGGCCGAGACGGCCAAGGGCTTGGTACAGGTATTGTCCCACGATGAGTTTGAGTATTTATACTTTTTTGCACCCAATTCAAAATGATTTCTCCTTCTATTTGTATTCTTGGCATTGCTACCTACCTACATCCCGCTGCTTCTTCCGAATTCTCAATCAAAAACGGGTGATAAGGAGTGCTTCAACTGGTTTGCTAATCAAGCTCCATTGGATAACGTTATGTTGCGAATTGCTACCCTGATAGCTTCCTTTGCAGCATTACCCTGCCAAGCTCTTGTTCCTCGTCAATCAAATAACGATGACCTACCGCCACTAAAGTTTAACGATGATGGAGCTTTCCACATCAGTGTGTTCTCAGACCTTCACTTTGCAACAGGTTAGTCTTATAAAGCTATTGGCTCAATTACCGTGTTGCTAATAAAGAATAGATGCATCAGGGTCAGGTCCAGACATCGATCAAAGAACTACTCAGGTCATAGGCGATGTGCTTGACTTTGATACACCAGATCTAGTCGTCATCAATGGAGACCTTATCAACGGCGAAGACACATACCGCGATAACAGCACCCATTATGTAGATCAGATCGTCTCACCGATGGTGGAACGCAATCTGACTTGGGCTTGCACATACGGAAATCACGATCACAACTACAACATCGACGGAGATGACATCTTGGAGCGAGAGCAAGGGTTCACCGGTTCTCGAACCCAGAAGATGGTTGATGGAGACGATGCTGGCACCACCAACTACTATCTTCCTGTTTACGCCTCCAATTGCACGACTGCCCGAGATTGTACCCCCGAGCTACTCCTATGGTTCTTTGATAGCCGCGGAGGTTTCTATTATCAGGGTTCGCGTCAGCACAACTGGGTACACTCAAGCGTGGCGGAATGGTTCAACGAAACCAATGCCGCTCTAGTGGAGGAACACGGCAAGGAAATCCCATCCCTTGCATTCGTTCACATCCCTATCCACGCCTCTTATGTATTTCAGCAAGAGTCCGATGGTCCCGATGAGAACTACCAGCCTGGTATCAACGAGGAAGACGTTGTGCAACAGGGTGATGGATGGTGTGCTGAGGATGATGACAGCGGGAATAGCTGTGACTATGGAGATCAGGACTTGCCCTTTATGCAAGCGCTGGTCTCAACACCGGGAATCATCGGACTCTTTTACGGACACGATCACGGAAATTCCTGGTGCTACAGATGGGACGATCAACTCCCCGGGATGAACATCACCGGAAACGGCATCAACCTCTGCTACGGCCAACACTCAGGCTATGGAGGTTACGGCGACTGGATCAGAGGAGGACGCCAGATCTATGTGACGCAAGAGGGCTTGAAGAACCTCGAGATCGACTCGCATATCCTCTTGGAGACGGGTGACATTGTGGGTAGCGTGGCACTAAACTCAACCTTCAACACGGATCGCTATGAGTCGACGCCGGTCCAGAAGACGTATTGGGATAGTGCTAGTTTGGGTGTGCCTACGTCGGCTGTGGGTGCTGGAGGTGTTTACGCTTCGGCTTTGCTAACTCTGCTCTGGTTGGCAGTATAAAAAATTTGATACCTTGATACTTAGTCGCAAAAACAATCGAAAATTATTTGAATACATGCTCAGCTCGGAACTTGATGTCATTGTAGAGATGAGAGAGTGCGGAGATACGTCAATGTGCAGCGTAGGTAGGTGAGATAACAGAGGATGAACTCAAGTGGTCAAGAGATGGCGTGACAATGCATAGCTCTTTCATAAACCAATGCAAATGCATAACCTGCTTCAACTAATGACATATATGTATGGATAAAATGTTAAGCCATGCAGTTATTATTAGCGAGCAAGGGCATGTGAACAATAAAGATGACGGATTCTATTGTCAACACTATATGTCTATGTATGTATCTTCCATAGATCAACCAAGTGCAACTCTTAATAGCCACACTCTATTCGTTGTCTCTAACATCAATGACAGTCGACTTGAACTTCCTGGCAGGAATCCTGCGGTTAAACAGGATATCCGTCTCACGATACGTACGATCCTTGAGCTCAGGAAGGAAGAAGAAGGCCGACAAGAAGCACACGACAGCTGTACCTCCCCAGACGTATCCACACTTGCCAGCGAGATCCCAGCCAGTGGGGTTGAGGAGCTGCGAGGCAAGGTAGATCATGGGGATCTCAGCAACGTAGTAAGCCGCACGACCGACACCGGTGCTCAGGGCACGGAGACGGACTGAGGATGTTTCGGCGATGACGGTGTATGTGGTAGGACCCAGGGCTCCGGCATAGACGAAGGAGATTAGAATGCCGAGAACGGCTTGAGCGTAGTTTGTAGCGTTGTTCTGCGGGATGGAGGCGCAGATACCGAGGAGGAATAGTAGGGTGACGTTGACGGCTGTGCCCCAGAGATAGATGGTGCGACGTCCCCACCAGCCGCTGACAGGCAGAGAGATGATGTTGGCAATGAATTGAAGGCACGCGTTGATCAGGTTGAGCTGGAAAGCCCGGTCCGAATCGACTCCGGCTTCTGTACGACGTATTAGCTGTCTGTCTTACTCGCAGATATTAACGACAGAAACTTACGCTCAAAGAAGAAAGTGGCCTGGTTGGCAATCAAGTTACCAGCAAAATTCTGCGACGCATACATCAAACAGGTAATAATGGTTCGTCTCAAATCGGTGCCCTTGAAAAGATCAAGAAGACTGGGGGAACCACCAGCTTGTGCTTCGATCTCGACGGTACGCTCCATCATGGCAAGGGACTTTTGAGCATGTTCCTTGGAGTCGCTTCCGAGACGCTCGATGGATCGGAGGGCTTCTTGCTTGCGACCGCGGCGGATGAGCCACCAGGGAGACTCGGGGGCGAGGAAGACGAGGATGAGGAGAGGGGTCTGGATAGATTAGTATCGCGAGTGTGTTGTGGTTTTTGGAAAGAAACTCACGGGAAAGACCCATTGCAGGGCCAGAGGGACTCGCCATGCCCACTGGTCGTTACGCTTGTTGTAGGCATACGTAGCGCCAGCAACGATGATTGAGCCAATGGACCAAGACATCTGCAGAGTAGCCGTGCAAGCACCTCGAAGGGCAAGAGGGACAATCTCGGAAGCGTAGGCGGGCGCGTTGGCAATGAAGAAACCCCATGGCACACCTTCTAGAGCTTGTCCAACCACGAGAAGGGTAAGGGAGTTGGCCTGGATAACTCGGATTAGACGAAACCCTCAGCTCGGGGGCTTGAGAAGTACTCACGAAGAAGGAGACGAAAATCGTAGCGTTCATAAGCATCAAACCCAAGATGGTCGTCCAGCGATATCCGAGATAGTTGGTGATGGGACCAGCCATGAAGACGCCGATAAATGCACCGCATTGACCGGCTTGGAACAAGGCACTCTGCCATTTTGTTGGGATGGTGTAGCCGGATCCTTCAACGTAGACGCCGTAATGCTTCTGGAAAGCTGGGAGGGCGACAAAGTTGCCGTTCAGGAACATGTCGAATGACTCCATGACCTGTTGTACAATTAGCTACTATATCTTGGGGTCATGAACCAGTCGTGAAGCAAAAGAGCAGTGGTTGGAGAGGTACTGACAATCGTGAAACACATGATAAATGCCCAGAAGCAAGCCCAAGGATGCTTCTTGGTAGCCTCCCAAACACCAAGCTCATGTTCTCGGTTCTCGCCATCAAAGGCATCGTTCATGAGATCCGAGTTCTTGAGAACCTCGGAGTGGTCGACATCAGCCTTGCCCTCGACGGCAAAGTCATCTTGCTTCTCAACAACAGTATGCGACATTGTGAAAGATTCTCTGATGCCAATGTTGCCAAGAGGCTTGGATCGCCAAGGCATCGGCCAGCGAAGATAATTATACTTCTTGATACCCTTCTCCACATGTTTGGGGGAGTGGACTCTGCATAACCAGTTGTCGACTCATACAAGTGGTCAACGCTTTCTTCCCCCAATATTCAGAGAGTAATGATAGGCGCGCGTCTTCAAACTCGGCAACACGGCAACTGGTGAGTTTGCCTAACGCTTCATTAGGATTGGGCTCCCCCGTTTGATTGTCTAAGCTTCTCCGCGATTCGTTTCACGGACAGCTCTCCGAGACGGGGCTCTCGACCACTTGGGGAATAGACTAGTCTGGGGATTGGCTTACTTTCGAGACAACGTGACAGGCATGACGGGCCGAATGCGGAGAGCACGCTATCCTCCTCTTGTGAATGGTTTTGAATCGTTCGCCTTTTCGCCTTGGATGAAGCCTGGAGAAAACCCCAGACAGAACCGAGGTTACTGACGTGATTTTACCCACACGAGACGTAACGTTACATGCGGTTGCGGAGGTATTAAAGGGGGAAATGGGGCAATGCCCCATGGGGTCCGTGAGGGATGAGGGGATAAGCATGGAAGGCAAATGAGGGGATTAGCTCGTGCGGGGTTTGTTGGTCATGATTATTCTCGTTCGGATTGGTGCGTTTGATGCCAAGAAGTCGAAGTTTTTCAGCGTGTGATTTGGGCAACTCGGACACAGCCCGACCGTCTCTAACAGTTCTTGGCTTTACTTTATCATTCGTCATCTATCGTTTGTGTCTGGGATCTCAAAGTTGGGGTCACTCAGGCAATCAAGGCTGTCATTTTGGGGTAACTCGTACTGGGGGGTAGGCGATTGTCTTGGATGATCAAATACCCGTCATCTTTAACCAGTGGTCAGACTGACGTACGATAGAGTGACAGGAAGAAAAGCTTGGGCTCCTTATCGGGGGAGCTTTTGATCCGGCATGGCTGGGCGTTGTCAGTGTGAGGGTGTCAAAATTCCCGCCAATGGGGTTCGGTTTGTTTTCAACACAAACTACCCCGAGGTGGTTAAGCATCAGTAACTAATACCAGTGACAGGAAATAGAGCATTATCGGGATTCTATTTTGTTTACGAGGCCTTACACGTCTTCCTTGAGAGACAAGGCGCCCACATCGGAGTCTCCTTCTCAAGACAAGTGGTGCTACCCTAGAGGTTTAGAATGCCACGCCAGAGCCAATCTACCATTGCTCAGCATTCCAACTTCAAGGTTATCGAGTCTTCCTGCGGGCCTTGATACCGAAATTGAAGAGTTAAACGTTTATCTCTCCTAAAGTTCATTACAATCCGGGGAAATGGCTCCCTGGCCCCAGAGACTCGCCCTGAGCAATCAGTCTCCTCAGCCAGCCATCAACCTTCTAACCACATCTTGATATCTCGAACAAAAACATGCGACTAGATCAAATATCTGATGAGTTATTAACGTGAGCTGCTTGCACGATTAACGAGTGGATAATGTACGTCAGCACAACTCAGAGAGCACGCGACTGGGCTTTGTTTCGAGACTTCTTCTGGTGCGGGGAACGGATTCCGGGAGGAGCCCGAGCCTAGAACAGACGCAACGGAGAGGTCTCCGATGTGGGGGAGCTTGAGGAGCGGGCGCAATGGAGAATGGGGCCCCGCATGACTCGTGAGGATACAAACTCTTCTCACCCAGGGTTACTCTCTCCACTTGTTCTTGGCCTGGACTCATGACCTGACAGTTTGTCAAGGAAGAGACCATGTTGAGACGGAAATTCCGAGAAGGCTCATCCAGACCTGCATTTATGTGACCGGGACTCCCTGCTGGCCTGCTGTTCCTCGGGTCCTATGCCGTGATCCTAGGTCACGTTGTTCTCGAGAGTGATGGTGCTTTAGCCACAGTGATAAACTTCCCATGATAAATAGTGGTGATAAGAAGATAAGAAGATTTCGCCCAATAACTCCTCTCGACGACGCCATTGATATCAACAACAAGAAGATAAGACGGAAGCCGGACTAAGAAAGAAATCTGTCAAGACTGGTGGGCCTGGCGGGTAATTTCCCGAGCCGCTCCGCGTTCCCCGGTCGGTCTGGGGACGGAGGCTGTCAACGACAACCCGGCTGATATTTGACGTCTGTTCCTCGCTATCTCCGGTCTCGTAAAAAATTGTAGGAGCTCGTAGGTTAAAAAATGATGGATTAATTGTATTAGAGAATCATACAGATTGGAACGCCATACCCAACCCCACCCTTTACCCTCACCCTTCCCGCCAACCGATCCTATCACTATTTAAGCACCCTTGTCTCAGAGCTTGCCTCACTAAGGTCGTGATCCTCAGGATTGGTATAGACAATTTCAGTGTCCACCTGCTTGCGAATACCACCCCATTGAGAATCACTCTTGTATGTATCTCCTCCACCAACTGAATCATCATTGAGGCGGACATGACCTGTTCGGTTCGCCGTGATAAGAGTGGCCATCCTCACATTGGTGATTTCGTCATGAGGCTTGTGTGCATATCGACCATCACCTGCCCTTGTGCCGTCGCGGTTGGCGGCGCCCTTGACAATGTGACCCAGGAGCGAGGCCACGTTCATCTCGATGTAGAGTTTGAGGAGATAGGTGAGTTGATGAAACTGAACATAACTGCGTAGATGTGAGCTTGATGATGGCATGGCAGAACTTGATCAAGGCTGCTTACACGACAGGACTAGGGAGGAACGTGGCTCCCATCAAGACACAATCCAGTGTGACCGAGACAAAAACCATGGCGACGTTGAAGTGAAAGAGTTGCCAATACTTTGTCAAACCGCCAGCGATAAGTCTCGAGCGAACAAGATAGATAAAGTAAAGGTTGAGACCAAGATCGACAATCAAGAAAACGGCCTTTTCGGTTCGATCCCAGATAACGTTGATTTCTTCGTACAGGTGAGAGATCTGTAGACGTGCCGGGATCCAGATGCAGAAACCGCTCAGGTTGATGAGGCTGACGATGATGGCGACTCCCCACTTGATTTTGTTGACGCCTCTCTTGCTGGGTAGTAGGAGGGCTATTCGGTTGATGATAATCTGTAGAATGAACTGGATTTGCATGCTCCAGAAGACGACTGCGAGTAGACATGTTAGAGGTCGCCCTATCGGAGTAGGTTCCCTAGTCGAGTTGCTTACTGATGAAGAAGAAAACCCAAAAGCTATGTTAAAAAACTCTGGTCAGCGTAATGTCCGAGGAGAAAGTCTAGGTCGATTTGAGGACAGACATACCTTGGCTGCACGATACCCTTGAGCCAGATATACGTGACAATACCCATACAATTACACCCAATCCATTCCAACCAACACATGATGATGTAAGCACTAAACAGTCTCTGTCTCCTGTATGCTCCAAGAGACTGTTTGAAGGCGAGTGAGGCTGTAAAAATGGCTGAACCCAAGCTGAACCCAAAGATGACACTGGCTATGTTCATCTCAGTCTCCCCCGGCACCTCATTCTTGTACCACGGAGGGGTGAGAAAGCCGGTCATGTTGTCGATTCAGCTTGGCTGAGGATGGAAAAAGGGTAAAGCCGGATGGCGGTCGCTTGATGCTTGGCGGTTCTGATGATTCCCAAAGGAAGATATAAGACGACAAAAAGAATGAAAGAAATACAATGGTTACTCGCTTGCTGAGTCCATCAAGAAAGAAGATGAAGCAAATGTTGAAGGATCCGGCTTCAATATAGGTCACAGCCGTGTTAGGGACCCCCCCCTGATCAGCAAAACTCTCTGGCCCTGTTTAGTCAACTTGATGCAAATGAATAGCGTAGTACTACACTACTAGAAAATCGCGGGGGAGCTAGCCGTTCCTACATCTTGGCCGTTATTTTAATGCAGTGTGCAGAGCTTTTTCCCAGCTGCCTGGCTGCAACGGTGATTTGCCTCTATGCCTCTAGCATGTCTAGCACCTGGCAGTGGTTCATGAAGAAATGGGCTGACATTCTAGGATCCCCCCGCCTTCCGCGGCGCATTCTAGGCCTTGGTGGGGAAGATGAAGATCATCCGGCCTTGCTAGTCAGGACCTGGGGGAGGGAACTTGTGCCAGACGCTGGCTCGATGCTGCACTGCACTGGGGATGGCTTCCGTTTCGACTCATACACGGGTTCTAAACGCTAGTGGCGCAAGAAAGAAAAGCGTCGGGGGAATCTTTGTGTATCTTTCGAGGCTCAGTGGCATCACGTATTTCTTGCGATTGGGCATTCGGCAGATGACAACCCTGGGATCGACGCGTTTGGGTTCGGCGGAGTGTTGAGCCTGAGTCGCAGACTCATGACTCAGTATGTGTAGATGGCGACTGTCTGTGTGGCTTCTGTCTTTTAGGCGATCTGAGACGACTCGGGGACAAGTGATTAGGTAACGTATTAGCCATGAGAGTAAAAGAACTGGTTTGCCAGCCCCAGCCTAGAACGAGGATGATATTATGCCAAAGACAAAACGGTCTTTGAAGACGGAACGGTCGGAAGCCACTCGTTGACTTGGCAGCTCTCAAAAGTCCAGAAGAATCCGTACACGATCTGTACGTAATGGCCTTCTGTTTTTGAGGCTTGTGTTGGTTCACCAAGTGCCAGTATTAGTGCATGAGTGGGCGATCTTTAGCACCAACACCTCACCCATCCTTCACAAGTCATCAACCAGGGGAAGAAGAGAAAAGAAAAAAGATACCAAACTGTTGGTCTCTGCAGCAGTCCGCCTTGTTCTTTGGTGTCGATCCCCGCAAGGGTAATACCGGGGCAATTGGTCCTCCTTGATCTGGTCGGTTCAATAGCCCCCGAGACCGTGCGGAGGCGTTAGACTTTAGCGCGCGTTGCCTTTTAGGAAGGGGACCGGATGCGCTTGGCAAAAGGGGTTGGTGCGAAGGTATGTATGGTAGGTATGCAGGGACATATTGTTAGGGGAGCATCGTGAGGTGACAAAGCGTCACATAGATGGCATGTGTCTTCTGCAGAGGCTTGAGTAATGAAGTCTATTACAACTTGTAAGAAAGGCATAAGCGTCGAGATCTTCAGACGGAATGCATCGAGTCCGTCGACTAAACAAGGGGAGACTTGAACTTGAACGATACGGCAGCCGGCATGTGGGGCACAGTCTCTAGCTCCGGGGCCGGAAGCGTCCCCCGAGTGATCGATCGTCGCTCGTCAGGGGCACTCGCTTGCGGGGGAGAGACCACCCTAGTGTTCCAACTTGGGACATCCGCGCAAACCTACGCCCTTGCGGTCCCTGCCATACCCGAAATTAGCTTGCTGTGTTGTTGCTTCCGCGGAGACCAACGGGTTTGGTTACAGTAACGGCCAATTTTGCGATGAGGCTGCTAAAGGATGCCCGAGTTTTCGGGTTGTTGCGGCTGACTCGGTGTGGTGACTATCACTCTTATAGGCCGGACTCCCGATCGTGTCGAGATAACTGAGCCACCATGGTATCTTCCGCACTCGTCACGGTGATAGTAGCACATTACACTTCAAGAGCCGACGTGGCTTCTCTGTCCCTTGCATCAATGGAAGGATGGCTTATGTCACAGTGTCATGTGTCATTGGTTCTCATGTCAGTACCTATCCCATTGCTACAGTACCCATTGCGACCGTGACTACAACTGTCTTGAAACGGGGGATGTGGAGGGGCCAATAACACGAGGGCAACGGCGTATCATCGCTCAGAATAAAGTTTTACGAGCATAAAACCCCATAGAATAATGTCCAAGTCAGGGGAAATGGAAGAAGGAGAACAGACAATGTGCCGTTTGACTACCAGCCAAAAAGTAGGGGTCCCCCCCAAGCCATGCAGATGCCAAATTGAGGTTTATTGCTACCACATGAGTCCATTCGCTTCGATACGTTCACTCAGAGTTGGTAAGTATGACGCAGTGACATGCTCGCCGCAGAACAATCACATTCTTCATCACGTCCCTTACTCGTCGTGTCCTCACGAAAACTGCCGAAGCCAGAGGTGAAACACCAGGGACTGCCTTTGGCGATCTTTTCTACCACGAGACGACTAATTGACCGCCACTGCAGGCCATGTCAAGACGCGAAAACGTGGAAGGCTGAACATAGTCAACGCCCCCCTGTGATAACGATAACACAAGGCCTTCGCAGAACTGATAAAATGGATTTGGAGCCTCCTTATCCGCCACTAAAACAGCTAGCTTTTCCACCACCACGGGGAGGGGATCCGAGCAACGGCACTTGGGAAAGCGGGCGGCGAACTGAGTGGAGAGCGGCATGTGGAGATTTCCAGAAGCCGGCGTGAAATTGCCGGTTAGGAATGGAGGAGGTGACTGCTCATATTGAACTATCAACCTCCATAAGGCTGAAATGGAAAGATGATGCCCAAATGTCGGGTGGATCCGGTGCATTACCCGAACTTGTAGGGTATTGCACTTTTTCCAACTTCTCAAGGCGCCTGATTTCAAACCAGCTTTTTGATGCCTCCCCGGGGGATTTGTTGGCCAAGACCGAAGTCATCAAGCCCGTTTCACAAAATGTATCTTTGCCTCGTCTTCGACTGCAGACACCAGGAAGACTAAAAATGATACTGTGTTTGCGTTGGGATATAATGATATGATGTATCGTTGATGCCTAGCCCGTGATGGGATAACTGAGCCAGAAGATCGTATCTTTACCTCTACCTTTCCGCCTAGAAGGTTCCATTCATGTGTTATTACAGGGAAAATAAATGTGTAGGGTTACACTTCGCCTGGCTTCTGGTTCAGGGTAATCAGCTCGGCCATCTAGTGTCTGAGGTCCTAATACGGAGCAACTCTAAGAGATTTCCAGAAGAGATGGCTTGTGGTTTTAGAGTGATACAAATTGCGTCAGGACCCGTTTTATCTCAGATGCCTATTTCATTCCCGTATTTTATCTTGGCAATCTTGAACCGGAGACTTTCTGAAACTCCGTGTCGGCCTTTATCCCAACGCTCCGCTATCCGGACTTGGCAGATCTCGCCCCATGATCAGCAAGTAAGAAGCCACACAATCCCCCGATTTCTTACCTGTCCTCATTTGACACTGCCACACTTGACTGATAGCGCCCACAAGTCGGACCAATTCATAAGTCCGCCAGACTTTCCAAGGCCACAAACGAGTGGGAAGCGTTCTTCAAACTGCTCACTGCATTCTGGACAATATGGGTCTCCTTATCTTAGTTTTCCGCCTCGCCCTGTCTCGGCTTTTCTGGATGCAGACGGCGACCCCGATATCCAAGCCTGGAGGGAATCTTGTAACTGGAAGATTGCCTCTGCCGCGTCTGATGATCGTTGCTTTGCCCCTACCTGTGTGTGATATGCGATGTGGATGGCGACGAGTGGCTGGTTGGTCACCATTGTCGTCTATTTACCCTTTTAAAATATTCCTAGGAAAACAATCTGTCGAACAAGTCTAGGGGAGTGTTGTTTATTGTTAATAGTGGAGTAATGATAACTAGGATGGTCTTGTCGAGAGGATATCGGTGAGCTGGAGCAACAGCAGCGCACATGATCATAATGTCTTCAATATTTTCGATCAATTTCAAGGCTCTCTCATCTAAAATGGGTACACTTCGTTGGTCCAGACCATGATGCGCAGCCAAGGCCACGCTGACAGTAAATGTCTCGACGGCTATGGCTTACGTGCTAGCAACGCCTTGAACTGGCGTGCACTCTGCAAGGAAAGCCAATGTTGAAGGTGAGACCTTTGTGAGCTACTAAGGGATAGTCATCAATCGCATGTGTAAGCAGCAGGCTCAAGTATCTAGCTTTAGATCAGTCAATCCTCACCGTGTGCCCATTTCTGGGGGCTTCAATCATGCTGGATCACGGCGATGACCATGAGCGAGTGAGGCTGGAGTAGGAGCTCCGTAGCGAAGTCATGACATGTGGATGTCTGCCTTGCGAAAACAAGACCGAGCACCTATGAGAAGTTTCTTCCGCTTACGATATTGATCAAGGCGTTTATATCAAATACTTAAAGTCCGTCCCGGCACATTTCCAACCCCGGAGACATAAAGTCGGCATCGGTCCTCGGTCGTCGGCCCTAGATGCCCGAGGCCGGGGCCCACAGCGACAACCTAATTGGACCTCGTCCGTTTAAGCATCCAAACAAGCTTGATTTGATAACTTATGTCCGGGTCTTTTATGTCCGGACTTGAAATGCCCGAGAACCTCACTAGATGCCAAGAACGGCTTGCGAAGCCCCCATAAAATATGGTTGGAAGGTCCAATGCCGAATGGGGACTTTTCGAGTTGAATGTAATGGATGCCTGCGCCTCGTGGACCGCGTAGAAACGCGTCAGGTTTGAGTACTTGAAGTCTTTGAGGTGTTGGAGATTACATGATCTAAGTATAGAACAATTCATTCATTGTCGATGATCCCTTTGGTGCTTGGAAGTCTTTTCGTTCGATACATAAGAAGGGGCTGTCTACACTTCCTGTAGACACAAACTCAGCAAACCAATTCCATATCCTTCAACCGAAAACACCAGCTATTGTCATCTTTTTTTCCCCAGTCATCCTTTACATCGCCATAATGCGACTTATTCCAAGTCTCGCCGTCTTCCTTGTCCCGGTCTTGCTTGGGCTGGCCACAATCGGTCTGACCTACGCACCGTGCTACGCTACTGTATGCCCCGAAGACTACCTCGCCGAAGAAACAAAGTATCACTTGGCCATCTTCTACGGAATGCTTCTGGTGCTGAGTTTCGCACTTTATCTGCGGTCATCGTCTCGCCCTCTTCTTGCTCTAAGCAATCATCGTTCATCAGCTGAGCTTCCACTGCTTCGCAAGTATGTCACTGTTGGGGGCCTTGCTACCACAATATTCATCATGGCGGGCACTGGGGCTACGACTGCGCTCTGGTGGCCTGCTCTCTGGAAATATTGGGGGGAAAGAACAGATCCTTTGGAGTGGGACTCGGCCAAGATCCGCCTCACAGTCACTGGTGTGACAGGCCACTACGCAGACATTCTTTTGGGTCTGTTGATCATTCCAGTATCGAGGAATAACTTGGTGGGCCGGGCCTTCAAGTTACATCAGAGCACATTGCTGTTTGCTCACAAAGTGGTTGGGTATCTTTTCTTGCTGGCAGTCTTGGGTCACGGAGTTGCATACGCTGCAAGTTACCTCTGGCCAGAACTAATTAAAACTTTGAGGTGCTAACTTCGGTATTAGATGTATGCGCTCGATGGTTCCGGCGACGGCGACAAGGGAAAAGAAGAAGCCTTCAGTACCGGCAACCCGACCATGACCCTCAAGGAAAGCGAAGGACGAAGCGAGTGGTACACCACTACCACATATAACGGAGCTGCTGCACTCGTCGTCATAATATTTATTACCCTTACCGCCTCGGCCTGGATCCGACGACACAGCTACAACTTCTTCTATTACACCCACATCGTTTGCGCCATTCTGATATTTATTGGGGCTAGCATCCACGCTAGCACCGATTTCTATCTCTTGTTGCCTGGCTTGTGTCTGTGGGTTTTCGACTGGGCTTATCGACTATTCCGTGGAGAAGGTGGCGGGTTGTCCGAAAAGACCAACGCGACGTTGGAGAATGCGGGTAACGGCTGGTATAGGCTATCACTTCCAATTCTCACCCGTAGTACGAAAAGCTATGACGAAATCGCCGAGTCTCTCACCGAAACTGGCCTGTCGTCTCTTACTCCCCTCAAAACTTACTACCTCAACATTTCTTCGATCAGCAAGCTTCAGAACCACGCCTTCACAGCAGCCGTCCCAGCCACCAACACCTCAGGAGCAGTCTTCCTCTTTCAAAGAGCAGGAGAGGCATCAAAGAAGACCCAGAAGGAATGGACGTGGAAGGTCGGGGCGTTGGTTCCCCACCCGAACGATGCTACCTCGCTGGAAGTGCGACTTGAGGGACCCTACGAGCCGCGAGACACAAAGTTCCAGCAAGCTTCTCACATCATCTGCGTTGTAGGTGGAACTGGAGTCACAGGTGCCTACAGTCTCGTCACTTGGTGGTTGAGGTTTCGAGCGCAAGGTACCAACACTAGGTTCACCCTTATTTGGGCTCTTCGGCACAGAGAACAGGCGAATGTCAAAGAATGGCTTCATCTAGAAGAAACGGCTGCATTATTCCCGAATTTGAGATTGATCACCAACATCAGCTCTGTTGATGGAAGGATGGACCCTGGTCAGTTGATCCGACAGTCTCTTGCTCTTGATAACACGCCAGATGCCGGCTCTGCCCACTCTGATGTGCGACAAAACCAAGACGCCGGTGCCTGGGTGTATAGCTCGGGCCCTGATGGCTTGATTCGAGCAACAGAAGCGGCTTGTGTGAAGATTAGACGTGAGATTAGGGAGTCAGGGAGTAATGGTGTTAAAGAGATTGATTGGTATATGGCCAAGTGGGAGGTCTGACGGACTTGGAAATACGTACCTGATAGAGTAATAATTCACATTTTCTTTTCGTTTCTTTTTTCTTTTTTTACCCGACGTCTCCTTATTTAGGCTTTTAGCTGTTATTTGCATGGTCTAGGGCTTTACTGCCCTGAGCACTGTTGAGCACTGTGTAGAATCGTCAGGACCTCCTTGGCAGCCCGAGCCTCCCGCTCCCACTGCACCGTATTGCGACAATAAGCATGTAAATCTCCCTAGATTTTAATCGTGCAGAGTTGCTGAGCCCCTTCGCTGGCCTTTCGTGAACCTTGTTTCCGTTCTGCTGATCTTCCGCGAACGTCGTTTTCTTCTCTCGCTACCTTTGTGCCCACGTAATCTTACGATTCTGTTTGTGTTGTTCGCTGACTTCGCCGACGCCCTTCCCAGAGCTTCTGCTGACCTTGCCCACGTCTACGAACGTCCTAACCCACCGTTGTCGATTCCACTATGTCCCCCCAACCAAGGTCCAGTTTACCTGGCTGGCAGCCATCATGGGCGCTCTGAGTAGTATCTCGACGTTTGTTAATATGCCCTGGAACAAATTTACCAAGATCAAGGGATGGTAGGACGCCAAAAAGAAAAAAAAAGATAATCCCGTTAATGGGATTGATGCTAGATTGGAACAACTGGAGTGTAGTATGACCAATCTCCACCAGGCCCAACAATTAAATGCCTCTATCGACGCCCAGGGAGCTGTGTTCATACAGCAGACGGAACAAGCCTAACTACAGACCAATATCACCCTGTAGCTCTGGAGCTAGATGCTGCAGCAGCAAACCAATGCACTCAATGGAATGAGTAGCCCTAATGATGTAGAGCTCCCGGGCCCTCTAAGCCTGTGATTTCTGGAAATGTTGAGTTCTTTGGGTAGTGAGCGACAAGATCAGCTCATGTACTGCCACTGTTCAACCAAGTTATCTAATACTACAGACAATCTATTAGGCCACCCGCCTCAACTAAGCATCTCCTCACACCTTATGTCTTCAGCGTATTGTAAAACGTACCCTTGATGAGTGTATGGCTCAATCATAATCTCACCACTCAAAAAGTGAAGTTTGATGACGTTGAGAAAGATATTTCTCAACCTCCTTGGTCGTCGTCTCCCAAAAAGCGCGGACTTGATTCAAATCCTTTGCAACACGGTGAGTCTCTTTGACCTCACCAAATGGCTCCAAATATTTGCCCTTGTACACCTCAGGTTTTCTCCAGACCTCCGGAGCAGTAGCAGCGAATAGCGTCGTGAAAGAGCCCTCGTCCAAATCCAGCATAGTTCTCCTGATGAGCGGCTGCAGGAAAGAGGAGAAAATGCCCACGGCATTGTCACTCTTCACAGCGCCTGGGTTGAGAGATAGCGACATGATGGGGACCTTTGCTTGGTCGAAACGTCGTTGGAGTTCTTGGGCGAACAAGACGTTGGCTAGTTTGGCCATGCTGTAGAGCAGGACATTGATGTTGAACATGCGCTTCTGCACGTAGCGATACTTCCATGGCTCATACGGTAGTTCGCCGCGAAGGAATGTAGGGCTCGAGAAGTCGACTGCATAGTCTGCAGGGAGAAATATGTGGTTCGCACTTGACGAAACGGTAACGACACGGACATCGGCGTCCTTTACGGCCGCTGCATTCTTGAGGAGCGGGAGAAGGCCGTTTGTGAGAACGAAATGGCCGACATGACTAAAATCTGTGAGATGGTGTCGTAGGAAATGGGAATCAGGGGAAAATACCAGACTGCCATGGCCGTCTCCCAACCCGCTTCGTTGGTCTCGAGATCTTTTGTTGCTAGTCCTGCGTTGTTGACTTGATAGATGTGAGTAAAAAGTCAGCACTAATAGCTTGGGAACATACCCAAAATGTCAAGCTTGGACTCGTTCTCCCTCATCCATGTAGTTGCCTTCAGCACGCTGCCAATATCACCAAGATCGAGCTGAAGCCATACGAGCAGCTCCTCAGGAATCTCGGGTGCCAAGGAGCGTATTTCCTCCCTGGCTGCTTTGGCCTTGGCTTCGGATCTGGCGGTGTAGTATACCTTGGCACCTTTAGATGCGAGATGCTTCACTGTGTGCAAGCCGATGCCAGAGCTGAAAGTGTGAGCTGGGGTTCGTGGCCTGTATGGCAGAGACTCACTTTGCACCTGTTACTAGTGCAACCTTGCCACTGAGGTTGGGGGTTCCATCACGAGGGTTCCAACTTTGTCCCATTGTCGTCGCTGGTGCTTGAAGTGTTGAAAGTGCTGGATTATAGACTTATAAAAAGACTAAGTGTAAGTGTTTGCTTCATGCATATTGAAAGTCAACGTCCAGGCATTCATATCCCCTACTCTCTTGACTGAATTGCAGGGCGGATGACAAATTGACTCGCAATTCTTAACCATTTATTGAAGTTAAGATGACATATCTGCTTTGAAATTGACTACCCCATAGAATAAAAAGGACTATAGAATCACCTCCACGGTCATCAGTTATCTTGCCCATCGTTCTGGCTGGATGATGTGTCTAGGACGGCAAGAAAACGCGAAAGTATCGCCTCAAGCATGGAAGAAGTGAAGAAGGATGGGATGGGATTAGCTTCAATGCCGTGCCTGGGAATTGCCGACCACTCAGATGAGAAAGCTGATAAATCAGTGCCGAGGCCTCCATGAACCCTTGGAATCAAGAGCAGATGTCTCATGATGGCGCCAATGTTAACGCCCTTGTCCAAGTCCGGGCAGAGTCCTGTTCCGTGATTGGCTGTTCTCTAAAGAATGCAAGAATTCGCGACGCTAACGCAGATCATTTAGCTAGCGGCTGTTTATGTAATTTGTCACGATGACCTTCAACTCAAAACACGGCGGCCAACACGTCGCCCAGGTTCAGCTTTAATCCACAAAGAGCCAATATCGCCTACTTTCGACTCACCTCGCAGTTTGAGACCAACTTATACGCATCAACCAATGGCTGCTGGGTGCTGGACTTGTAAAGGTAGGGTTGCTGTTCCTCCTCAGCCAAGAGCTGACCCACTGATGCCCGATAGATCGCAAGGTCCGCTGTGACCTGCGGCAGCCTTCGTGCGCAAACTGCGCGCGGTCAAAGCGAAAGTGTGCTGGGTATGGCATGAGGTTATCATGGCCCCGGCCAAACGACCGGCGACGCTCCATGGTTCATGAGCCAGGCCAACGTCTGGGCGCCAATCCCGAGAGTGAGAAGGCTCTCCACTTCATTAACATGTATACATGGCATGTGGCCATGTACGGGCCGTCTTCTGACGGAAGCTATTCAAGTGCGTTGCTCGTCTTGACCTATCGGCTTACGTCTAATGAAGATGGATGGCAGAGTTGGTTGCCAGACCCCCTGGCCCTTTGGTGTACTCGCTATCGTTGATCAATCGAGATGAGTCTATGCTTCTAGACTATTGTAAGATATCGTGATGGCCCAGCCCTCGTATGATAGGTACTAATCCCTGATAGACATGCAGACGGATACACAAATCCCTGGCGCCGACCCTCCCCGACCGTTGATGCAGATGATTCTCCAGATGGCGCTCGCAGACTCCACACCATCCTCCAAAGCCGTCCTGCAAGGCGTATTGGCGTTGTCTTCACTTCGCTTGTCAGGAAATTCTGCCGCTTTCGCACACAAGACAAAGGCAATATCTGCCCTTGCTCGGTCGTTGAGTTTAGACAAGACGCGCGAATTGACAAGCAAGACTGTCGTTGCGAGCATGCTTCTCTATCTATATGAGGTTAGTCCCTTCTTCTCTCTATCAGCCACTGGTAGTTAATGCAGAAAACTGTAGACTACCCACCCCAGCTTAACAGGACCTTCGTGGGCTATATACCTCTGTGGTGTCAAGAAGATTGCCAAGTCTTCTGGCACCGAGAAGACCACAAGTCGCTGTATGGAATACGGACCATTCTTCAACTGGCTACATTACCATGAAATCATGGGCCACTTCAGCTTGGTATGGTGGGCACCTCCTGATCCGCCTCCTATCTGTTTCGTCGATGCAGCTACGCTCCTAGGTCTGCCTAGAATTGAAGAGACAAGTACACTACGCCAGCCTGATGCTGCTTCCGATACAACCCTGCTTCCACAAAATGATGAGGGGCCTGTCTGCTCCTTGGAGATTTTGGACATCATCTCGTTGCTGTTCCATAGCATCAGCCCTGACATGGATCCTGCAATCGCATGCAAGAAGCGGCAACGCCTACTGGAGGCAGAGAACACCCTGCGCAAATACCTGTCGGAATATTCATCCACAAAATCCACCAAATCCGCCACCGAATATCGCCCACGCTTAAACACGAGCACTCTCCTCCACACCGTCGCAGCCCTGATATTCCTCAATCGCGCAGCATTGGATTACTCTGGAGAAGAAGCAGCCCACGAGGTCTTGGTCAAACGCGGTCTAGATATCCTGAAGACTATCGATGTTTCTTATACCCCATGGCCCGTCTTTATCATGGCCTGTGAAGCACAGCGAGACTCGGCACGGTTGTTAATCCTCGATGTTATGGCCCGGATAGAGGAACATACTGGGAGCCGCCGCTTGACACTTCTAAGACATCTTATTGAGGCGGCATGGAACTATCAGGATCTAAATCAGGGACGGGGCTCAGATTACAGAGCTATGCTTCACGCCATTGTACGGACGGCACCTTATATGCCATTCTTTGCATAGACTCCAGTTGCTGTAGGTTTCTTTGGATAGTCATGGTCATTCAAGTCTTTTCAAAGTGTAGTATAGCATAAATCATGAGGGAATGTGCAAATCATCACATCATTTCATCTCCACTGTCTATAGAACACATCATGATCACTCTGGGGACTCGTTAAATGCCTGTTTGACAGACGGTCGGCATCGATGGCTGGGTTTCAACTATAATAAGGATCTCATTTTCAACACATCAAAGCATTATATCCCTATGCTAATACAACGGCCTTTTTTCCAGCCTTCCTGCTGCCTATCTCGTCACTCAACTGTACCATAATTAGCGTACGCGTATTAGAAGTCACCTTCTTTAACATCATGAATTTGGCCAATAATACTTATGCTTTCCCCTCATAGATCGACCGGGGAAAGAGGGAAAACAACAGCCTAGGCTTGGCAAAACCGCCCATCAAGCGACAGGAATCCAGTTGTTCGGGAGACGATATGGTCTGGACCTTAGATGCTCGCAGCCCGAAACTCAGACGAGACCATCTGGCTCGTGACAACGGAAATGAATCCGAATTCATCTTGTGATACGCCCATAGTTGTTGAGAATTCCACGACTTTGAATGCTGTGCTCGTTATAGATCGTCCAGTGGAAGCGCCACCAGCAGCTTAAGCGGCACGGCATTCCTCAGTAGCTACCACGATACCGCTCAATGCCCAAGAGGTTAGTAAACAAAGAGATCTCACTCGACGCCACATAGTCTTGCACATTCCATCCAACATGTATCGTGGAAATACCCCTCTGGCTGACGAATTTGAGATGGAATGCCACTGATTGGTGTTACGCTGTGGCATAGTACTCGTAAGCCTCCAGCTCATTGCTTGCAAGCCACCAAAGGCGGATCGGAGGCAAGGTCAATCAACGGCAGATTTGATTATTCTATTTAATCGGTCTTCATGCCACTCTTCGATTGCTAGATTCCTTATCATCCACATCACAGTACTTTCACACTCAACTTTCTATAACCCACCCTCTTTGTCCAAAATGAGCCCCCCCATGCCTATCGCTCCCAGCGTCCCTATCGAGATCCCACAGAACTTTGGCTATAACTCATCTGTCCTCGACCCCATCCAGCAACCCGCCGAGGATGGCGCCGATGGTATAAATGGCGACGCGGGACATATCACTCGCCCCGTTACTGGCGCTGAAAAAGTCCCAGTGACATCCTTGAATGTTCTGGCGAACTTTAAAGGAACCTTCCGAGGGTTCGGTTTCAACACCATCTTTCGACCCAACAGCAAGATCACTCCGACTTCGTTCCCGGTTGAAACGACTGATACCAACGATGATAATGTCTTGCAACTTAACCTGACAAGTGAGACCATGACGTTTGGAAATGAACTTGGCAATGTTCCCAATCGCGGTCTGGGCGAACAGGCGGATATCATCCTCAACGGTGTGCCATACACCCAGGTCATTCTCGATGCCATGCCCCCGGAGGCCGGCTCACCTTGCAAACCACCCGTCATTCATTTCGAGCCTGGCTTGTGGATGCGAGTTCCTGAGAGTACCACCATGCCTAATCTCGCCGCCTCCTTCAACAGAATGGCATCTATACCTCATGGTACCACCATCAACGCTCAGTGTTTCGGGCCAGCCACGCTTCACAGGGGTCCACCTGAGATTCCCTCTGTGGGAATTACGCCTGTTTTCCTTCCTACTGGGAAGGATACACCTTTTGCCAGCCAGACTGCTACGGACTCGCGATCTCGCCGCCTCCCTCAGGACCTTCGGCCTTTCATGAAGGATGGAACCATCACTCAAGAGATCCTCAACGACCCAAACACGGTTTTGAGAAATGCAAACAAGGGGAAGGAAATTATTGAACATATCACCTTCACTGTCACCACCGCCTCTCAGCCTCCCAACCTTGGTGGAGGAACCAGCAACATTGGCTTCAACGTCGGCGCCGACGACGGGGCCAAGTTTCCCGCCTCTCCCAAGGAGAGAAGTGGCAACGCCAACGCAACCAAGATGACGGCTCAGTACTGGATCTCCAGGGTGCGAGAGAAGATCCATCTTGACCCATGCATGGAAAAGGGCCAGTTTGTCTCTCCAGAGCGCAAGGGCCCTAGGGATGTTGTTCCCGAGTTCAAGATTGACTCGCACCATCTGTTCTCAGAGAAAAAGACCATCACCGTCGAATACACGCAGATTCAGTACTCCCAGTTTGTGGCTCTGGACTTTAATGGTCTCGGCTGGCCCCACGTCAGTGTCGCTACTCTTGCACCAGCTAGGCACTACAATGGCCCCAAGCTTAAGCATGTGAATGTGGACATGAAGAGAACCTTCGAGCCCTTAGTTAAGCAAGATCCGGATTTCACCAAGAGAACGTAAGGGGGCTCTTTTAACAACTCGAGCCCCATCTGACCACAATAGTTAGTCCTATTAATTTCATATGTGTATTAATAAAATATTCTCCATTTTTGTAGCCCCTGCAGGTTTGAAGTGACTATTTAGCTATAATCTGGTGACGATAACACCATGCAAGAAGTATCCGTGCCATGCAGTGATTGTTAGACCACTTTGAGGTTATAGCTGTGTTATCTCTGTTAAGTTGCTCCGAGGCCTCCCCTCAGCCCTATGCAGCCTTTTGACTAAGTTAGACCGCTTTGAGAGATAAAGGCCGATGACTATTCCGATGAGGGTTAGTGCTGACCTTTCTCCTGCGTGAAATGTTGAACCTCATTTTTTCAATCATTTTTCTCATTATCATTCATTATAGTCACAGGGAGGAATAGGTAATTATTTTTCTCTAATAGTGTCCACCTCTATCAATCAGCCTTAAGCGCTGCCTCAAGCATGGCCTCTGACATTTACGCGCCCTTGAGCGACGACCCAACAAGCATTCGCATTGTCCGTCTCGCACCATCAAAGGCCTTCGGGCATATCAGTCTCACTGCGTCGCTCATTGAAACGAGTTGGCATCAGCACAGCTATGAAGCCCTCAGTTACTGCTGGGGAAAACACAACAAGACTAAGACGATTCTCCTGAATGGAGAGCAAGTCCAGATAACAGCAGACTTGCATGACGCGTTGGAGCAATTTTGTCTCGAGGATGACTCTAGGTCTCTTTGGGTAAGTTAATCTGTGACCTCATCGACTTATGGCTAACGTTGAGTGTCAAGATTGATGCAATATGCATCAACCAGTATGATGCTGATGAGAAGAGTGTTCAAGTACAAAGAATGCAGGATATCTACCGTAATGCCAAGCAAGTGCTCGTCTGGATTGGCCAAGCCAAAGATCACACTGGCTTGGCGTTTGAACAGATCCAGAGACTTCTGGCCTGCCATGACGCTGACGCCCAGAAGAAAATTTGGGAAGAACCAGGGGAATGGGTTGCATGCCTCAACGAGATGATCAAAAGACCAGTAAGGAGAGAAATCCAACTCGGTTAAGGCATACTAATGGCTGTGGATAGTATTGGTCTAGGGCCTGGACAGTGCAAGAAGTCGTCCTTGCTGAGAGTGCCCTATTGTGCTGTGGCTCTTACACCATTCCATTCTTCGACTTTGCCCACCTCTTGATCCAACAAACAACCCGACACTGGCTCGAAGTCAATTATTCCCTATCAAGCTACCTCGAACAAGTCTTCGAGATGCGAAACCCGTCTTATGAAGATCCACCAATGGGTCTCTTCGGACTCGCATACAGACTTCGCCATCGCCAGTGTACTGTTGCCTACGACAGACTCTACGCGTTTCTCGGCCTTCTCAAGTCTCCAAACATGGAAGAATTGCCAATTGATTATAAAATGGATATGGATGAGCTATGGATGATCTTTGCTAAAGCCACCATGGCCAAATACAAGACACTTCTTCCCCTAGCTCTTGCTGAGAGCAGGTACATAGGAGCCCGTTGGTGTTATGATTGGGACTCGGAACTCTTCGAGCCGAACCATTCCGTGCATGGAATATTTCCCTTCTGGACAGGGGGCCTAGATCGTCCTCACTTTTATCCATTGCAAACTCCTCGTCACTCAGCAGCCGACGGGCTAGAAGCGAGGATTCGAGTTGACCTGGAAGCACCGTCCGTCATCTCAGCTCAAGGGTTCACGGTTAGCAAGGTCGTCAAAGTTGGTACATGTGTCAACTCATGGTTCAAAACTTTTGGACGGCCGAATTATGTCCAGCTATTCGAGGAGTGGGAATCAGTCGCCGGAGGTCCATGGGAAGATGCAGACATGTCGAAGCGGTTTGCGCAAACCATCACAGGAGGCGCCTGGAATACCGAACCATCTGACTGGAGAGTTTGGAATACGAAGAATTACTCAGAAAAGGTATGGTCTTTGTCTTGGTGGGCACATCTCAAAACAACCGAGGAAAACTTCACTGGCTACAACATGAGTCGTCATACGGAACCTGAACCTTCAGAGCTTCACGCGAAATATTGCCGAATCCGCGATGATGCTTGTGAGGAACGGAGAATCTTTCTACTGGAGAACGGCGATTTCGGCCTTGGTCACGAGAATACTCAAGTGGGTGATCTAGTTGTGGTTCTTCTTGGAAGTCAGGTTCCGTTGATTTTGCAAAAGAGAGATCACGGTGGGCTTCGATGGCTGACTGATAGTGAAAACAAGTATGAGCTTTACAAGTCGACTTGGGGGGTTGTTGGGCAGGCTTATGTGCATAGTCTCATGAAGTACGATGGAGACCTAGAACATGATATAGAGGACGGCAAGGTGGTTCTGGAGGAATACCTACTTGACTAGGCAAGATAAGCATGCAAAAGTCCTCAGGAGAATCTCCCCAAGGGCATCATCTCTAGTCCCTGGATTTTACCCACCAGGAGAATAATGATTATCAACACAAAGAAGTTTAGAAGATCTTCTCAAATCAAGATCTTCATAAGGTCATAGGCTATATCAAAGTCACTTGCTTCTTTTCCGACAATTCCAACAGCGGGTCCAATTCCCAACCCTCTTCATCATCCTCAGAGCTACCGTCAAACAGCCCGATGCGTCGAAACATAGAGTTGGTCTCGTCAACGGGAATCAAAACAAGGAAACAAGCAGTTGTGCGTTCGTCTGTTGTGTCCACTTCGGGGTCAAATGTACTTGAGCAGCTTCTGCCAAAGATGAGGCAGAATGCTTGAGAGCCAGACGGAATATTGTCCAAGGTGTAATCCGGACGGAATGGTGAGGAGTTGTCGCCGATTCGAAGCCTATAGTAACGGCTTCCTATGGTCGAAGAGGCGTCGACGCCGTCCAATGATTCCTGGGTGTATTCGAGCGTAGCCTGAACCAAGGGTCCAGACAGGGTCACAACCGCCTCCGTTACCTCACCCATGACCGGTTCGTCGTCGTATGACACACTCACTCCTAGAAATTCGATATTCTCAGCGGACACCCCCCAGAAAGAAACGTTCCCAGACACAGACGCCCATGACCATGAAGGCAAGGAGTTGTTCTCGGGCTTCGGCTTCGGGTCCTCCGCAAGGGACCAGAAGAAGCAGTCTTCCAGTTGATGCTCCCACATACCACAAGCATACTGTCCCAGGTCATCATTACCTCCACTGAAAGCCTTGGCGATTCCTGCTAGGGCGGGTAGCTTGTCGGTGACGAATGTCAGCTCTCTCTTGGAATATTCCTGGACAATCTGATTCCATGATTTGGACTCGACGGATTGTTTCTTTTGCGACGTTCCGGGCATCTCTAGTATACCGGAGTGCACGTACCAGCCGCATTCACACTCCATGGCGTTGTTGCACTCCCATATAATCTCGTGTCTTGTGAAGTGAAGGGTCCTTTTCGAGAGAAGTTGCTCCTGGTACGTCCAGCCACGAGAAAGTAGTGGCCACTCCCGTTCTGCATCCACAAACTCATCGCCTTCGAACCAATTGTACTCCATCTCTTGCCATGTGAAGTGTGGAAGACAGCGACGCAAGAAGATGGATGCCTCGTCAGTGTCGGTAATGTCAACTTGGGGATACTCTTGTCCGTCGCGGCGACTAAAGAGCTCCTTTCCTGCCATGGTTGCGGCGACTGTTAGCTCAGCATTAGAATAAACCGATGCCATGGTTGCGGCTTCTCGTCGCCAATCCTCCCAGTCGTCTTGGATAATGCACATGCAATCTATCCAGACATACATGATTCCAAGTCTTCGAAGCAGGAAGATGACATCCTGCATCATGGGAGGGAACTTATCAAGTGGAAAACCACTAGAGAGCCTCTCAGAGTGATTGTCGTGCACCAATCTAACTTCGAGCGTCTCTTCTGTCCAGCGGTGGCTAAGCGCGGCGTATGTTGTTTCCATGGGCGGATTCTCGATCAGCTTGATCATTTCCATGATTTCATCGCCAAGAAAGAGGAGTCTGGTGGGACAGAATTCCGCCTCATTCGGGCGACAATCGTCATGGTGTTGACGACATGAAGCCAGCCACGCCGCTGCTTGGCCAACACATTTGTCGTCTCCAGTGCTGCCGGCAACTTTGAACCCATGGCTAATACATGGATGAAGTGAGTTGACGTCAGGATCTCGGTCCAGTAGAGCGGTGTCGGCCTTGGGAAGTGCATTGAGTTCAAATTTCAAACCTGCGTCCACTAATTCCAGATAAGGCTCCCTCATTCCCGGTTGTCCCGGCCACCACCTTGCTGTGGAGAACTCTGTCCCATATGAGTCGAATGTTTCCATGAAGCTTTTACATCTCCGACATCCACGACTAGCTGATTTGCCAAGGTCATCGCGCGTAAATTCGTGATAGTCGGATTCTGCAAAGAGGAGATCTTGTGAGTTGTCGACGTCAAATTTGAGGGATCCAACGCCAGACTCCAGCTTGAAGAGGCAAGCTCCACATCTTCGCTTGCTTATGAACATGGATTTGAGTTTGTCTAGCATCCTGCTCCGTCCAGGTGTCGATAATCTTTGATTTGGTGATTTGTCAGAGGTAGAAGACGCGTTATCGAGTTAGGCAGCAGGTCAACACGGAGACGGACTTTATTTTGGCCGCTCTGTACTCTTCATCAAGCGTGAGATACCCTATATCTACAACCAATACAATTAGGTTTCTTGTGCTCGCATCAAGTTATTGATACCTTGAAGATGCCTTGAGGCGGATTTTCTTCTAATCCCGAGTCTAAAAGCTATTTATTAATATACTCTATACTCTTACTCTAGTAAGGAAAAGAATACAAGAAATGAAAAAGGTGTTCGTGAAAAGTCAATGATTCAACCTAGCGCGAACGTCTTGTTCCAGATACATTCTTAAATAACATGCGTAAAAACACGCAATACTAAGCTTCACTATACTTCGCTTTTTATCTGATCGAGGACAACCCGATGGTTGCATCTCAGACATTCATTGAGGAAGTTACTAGCATACAACCATAGGGCAATTCTGATTCCGCGTTTCTTCTCACAAGGCAAAGCCGAGCGTGCCATTGACCATTCCCAGTTTCTCCCTCATCCATTTCCATCAGAGCCTTTTGGTGGATAGACAATTTCCTCTTTGGAATCATGCAGTCGGTCTCTAGGGGGTGTGTGAACCTCCGCCTCGCATACCCCTTGCTTCGATCCCGGGACTTATACAGCTCCTTTAACAGACATCTAACCACTAAAATCCCCAAGTTTGCCGATTTTCCGGGGATTACCGCGATCGCAGATCCCTCTTTGCAACGAGATCGGCAGTATTGACCAGACCTAATATAGGCCGCCTGGGCCGCAGCGGGAGATTACAGACGCCGCTGTCCGCGACGGCGGTGAATGTGGTTAGATCCCGCCCCGTTACCACAAGGCATCAACATGTATCGTTGAACAGGTAGATGGGGGTTTTTGTTTCACGTAAGCCAAGACTGGTAGTGGTCTTTAGCTTGGAAATGTCCTCTAGTGATAGGTGACGGCTATGCTATTCCCACATTAGAGTACCTACTGTAGTTATCGAAGCTAACACAAAAAGTTAGTCCCTTTCATCTCAACTTTCTCGAAATAACAAGTTTGATTCTCCAGTTTGCTATCTCGTCTCTGCTTTGAAGCTGGATTCAACTGAACTTTGCCCACAACGCGTGATGTCTCTACACAAGTACACCGAACAGGGGTGAATAACCAGCGAACGCGGAAGATCAACGATTACAAGACCCCATCCCGTCAGAACTCCAGGTCGTACTCGCCGTCGTCCATGTCAGTCTCTTTCTGGAGAAGGCGTCCGTTCTACCGTCCTCACCGGCATCTCAGACCGCCAAAAAGGAACCAGCCTGTCAGTAACTGGACGCTCAAAAAAACGTGGTATGATAATCCTCTCACCAGCCACACGCTCAAACTTGTAGTCATCGGCCAGCCATTCGAAATCAGCATCCGAATTCCTTCCAGCGAAAAAGTCTTGCCACTTTTGTGACCTCCTCCGTTGTTGTTCGCCTTTCGGATAGCGGAATTTGGCCTTGAGGAGACGATCTTCCTCAGAAAGTTCATCTACGCTTGGAAAGTGACACAGGCTGTCTGTACCCGGATATAACCTTGCGTTTTCGAAAAAGGGCCATGCTCGTTGTCGGTATATTCGGAGTTGGTAATGCGGGCTCAACCCAGAAGCTTGTGGGTATGCCACTACGCCATCCCGAATAAGACTCGTGGAAATCTTCTGAAGTAATGGGCATCGGACTCCAACGCCTGTACAAGAAATGGACCTGGGTCCATGGTCCAGCACAAGCGGGTGGCGCAAATTGGGCACGGGGGCTTCTTCGGACCTCACCCATTCCTTAGCCATTGTGAGGAACCATGTTCGGAGGTCTCTGTAGCTCCCCTGTTTGCTTTCTGAATACACCAATATGTGAGTCAGAAGATCGAAGCCTCGTAGGTTCAAATGCAATGCCGACTGGTAACAGGCCAGTGGCAGATCTAAGTTGACAAAGTACACATTCGGCGTGGTCCAAAATTTATCGGGATAGAGGAATTCCTTTTCCGGCTCCGAGGGCGTTTGATTACTTGGTAGCCATGTATCGGTGAAGCTTGCAAACATGGCCACATAGACGCTTTGAATATATTCACCGACGCCATGGAACATCTCGTACTCCCAGATATGAAGGTATGGAATTGACCGTTTGACTTGGTCGCAGTATTCGCTGGGCTCGATGATTGTCCAGAGCCGCGGGGTGTAGAGTTTGCAGAGGATTTCGTATCGTACGAACGCCCGCAGAAAGCGGTTCCTCTCTGAGCCAGTCAAGTCGTCCATCTCAACATGTCGTGCGTCGATGGGTCGATCCCGGAAATAGAGTTCGCCGTCCATCGATCTCATCCTTGGAAGACACCGATAAGCTCGGGGCGGGAAAGGAGCTGTTGCCTTGGTCATGAAGTCCTCAATGAAGACGGCGAGGCGAGAGAAGAAACGGTATAGCGTATCGAGGGTCTCGCTATCGTTTTGCTCGAAGGGGTCGGGTAGCGTTTTTGTTACCCACTGTCCGACGTGTTGAATAATCGACTCGGGTGTGGGAGGGTCGACAGGTGGCATGTGAATGATGGCGAGAGCGTCATGTAATATGTCGCCATAGATATCGCCGCCGACAAGGTTGATTAATACTGCTCGCACGATAGTTTTCCTGGATTTGGTCCACTGTGCGAGCATTGCCGGCGATGCTTGGATGATTCGGGATATCGCTGATTTGGAGGACATTTGACCCATGATCCTGATACGGATTTCGGGTGGAAGCTGTGCAAAGAAGTCCATCCTTGTGTTCATGAGATGGACCTGGAGAGTATACTCACAAGATTTGGAGAGGTCTCAAGGACTCTAATATGAATGATATTAATATGAATGATATCTTACAAGTACAAACCACCCAATGATGGGATATGGCACTTTGGTGTGTGATACCGCCACAATGTGGTGGTATGAGTCACAATTTTATTAAGCGATCCTGCTGTCAGACTGGAATTGGCCAATAGTGAAGCCTTGAGTGTGCAGGACAAGACTCAGCCTAGGCTGACAGCGACAGACAGGTTTCCAGTTCTGGTTCCTCTTTTCGTTGGTATTAATCGTTGACTCAGTATGTTTATTCTTTTATGCATTTTGTGACTCACAGTAGGAAAGAACACATGATGATTTTAATCATTATGGAGGGAGAGGACAAGGGTGAGAAGCCATGCCACATAGCCACGGGGCTTAGCAGAAAATGCCATCCGAACGAACGAATAAAGGTAAAGGGACAAGAGAATGGCGGGGAAAATGGAGGAGTAATAAAATAACATTAAGAGACTTGAATAGTATTTAGTTACTATGAGAATATTCTTATTATTAATCAAGGATCGCTCTATATAAATCCGCCTGCCATACCCTTAAAATATTGAGATAGTTTGCCTATTTTTTTCTCGACCTTGTGCCACAGCCTCTCATTGACCATCTTTCACATGCAGGCACAACTCGAGAGTGACTGAGTGAGTCATGGGTGAAATGACTATGATGCGGTGTAGAGACACCTCCAGATCATTGGTGTTCCAGGCAAGCGGAGCTTCCTCCTGTTTTAGCGATGTATCCCTAAAGGGACTATTCTTGCGCTCAGGGCTGCTTGGCTCCAGCCTGAGCTGTTATTGGCTGATGGTACTATTCCCAGTGGTGAGATCTGACGCGTACTGAAAGTGGAAAGATGTTTACTTATTGACTGGTTGGCTGGCTAACCAAGAAGATCGTCAAGTAAGCAGGCAGCATTGGATGCCTGGTTTGCTGCCTTGCTGCCTTGTTTCTACCTGGCAGGCATCCAACGCGACATTTGAGTTTAAAGAAAGTTATTTCCTCTTATTAGATTTATCAAGACTCTTTCAAAAATCCAAACAAGCTTAAATATCAATTCGTTTCAATGGCTGGGTTAACCACTACCAATCTGAACCCCGCAGCGGTCGCTGACTTTCATGATACCCTCAAAAAGTCAAAGCGTATTATTGCCGTCATTGGGGCTGGCCTGTCAGCATCCTCAGGACTTGCAGTCTTTAGAGGAACCAGCGGGTTATGGAAGAGCCAGGACGTGACGCAGGTCGCCTCGCCAGCTGGCTTCCGTCATGATCCAGGTCTCGTCTGGCAATTCTATTCATATCGTCGACTGGAAGCTCTTCATGCAAAGCCAAACCCCGCCCATTACGCCCTCGCCGAACTCGCCCGCAAAGTCCCAGGTTTCGTTGCCCTAACCCAGAATGTCGATAACCTGAGTCCTCGTGCCGGGCATCCTCCTGGCCAGATGAAGGAACTTCACGGTAACCTGTTCACCTTGTCATGCATCGACAAGATTGGATGTGGTTACGTAGAGCGTGATAATTTTGAAGAATGTCTTACACCCGCTCTCGACCCCTCCAAAGACGAAAAAGAGACCATGGGGAGTATCGATCCCGATAACAAGCCAAGAGCAAGCCCACTGCTGTTGGCCGGCATCGCTCGGAAGCATGCCCAGATCCTCGGAGAGAAGTACGAGGCCAATACCCCAACTACACGAGATCTTGCCTCTCTCAAGCACCCAGAAGAAGCTGCGGTTGATCCAGTTGCTCAAGTTCGTTTGTCATCAGGCCTCACAAAGGAGGATCTACCGCAATGTCCCAAGTGCAAGGCCAACATTCTCCGACCTGATGTAGTCTGGTTCGGTGAGCCTCTACCTCTCCAAGTCGTGAATGAGACCGAGGCTCTGTTCGAAGACCCTGAACCCATCGATCTCTGCCTCAATATCGGAACCTCCAACAGGGTGTGGCCGGCAGCTGGATACGCGGCCATGGCTCGTAACAAGGGTGCAAGGGTGGCCTATATCAACACGCGTGCGGAGGATGCCAAAAGTGTCGTCCCAGACAAGGATTGGATCTTTGTTGGTGATGCGGCGGTTGTTTTGCCGGAGCTTCTGAAGCCTATTATTGGAGAGGCACAAGAGTGGGATGGCAAGACGGCATGAGGGGGATGCTCGGGCATGGACTACAAGCAGGGGGTGTCTGAGCCGTCTAGAAATCTCGTTAAACCCATTAAGCGCATCGTGGCTTAAAGACTAGGATGAAGAATCTCGTGAAACACTATTACATATCGCTTTTTGTCTGATGCTTTGGCATGCTGGATTATAGCGGCATTCTCGAGCGCTATAAATCTGTCCTGGGTACTCCATAGAAAGCATATCCTAAGACCAGACCTCGATAGCGTCTCATGACATTCCCTTCTTTCCTCAATGGCGAGACTTTGGGGTCAAACAGTTGACGCCACGATGCTTTGATCGATAGCATCAGCAAAGAATTGCAACGACCCAGTGTGAGTCCGAGACAAGGTTTGAGGTATCACGATGCTCCGACGCAGCCTCATGACCAGTTGAAATTGCAGTGCAATCCGGTGGCTTGCTGACAGGTGTCAAAAAAGCCCCTCTTTTAACAATACAAACCCCTACAACCCGCAAGGGTCTATAATGTTAAAGGGTGTCTACCTCGCCACCAAAAACTAGCCATAGAGATACTATAGATTCTCTCGCTGCAAAATTGCTTTGAAGGGTGTTCGCAACGCAGGATGAGTGTTGTATACCAAATAATATTATATATCCTTGTGGGTTATACACCCTGTAATGTTAGGATTGAAGGGCTGTAGTCCTATTACTGCATAATAGACATTATCATTCAAGGCTTAAACTTCCGTCTTGCCAAAATGGCTTCACCCTGATTTGATTCATCTGTAATCCAAAACCCTTCGATAGATCTGAGTCTTGCTCAAGACCTTTGACTCGCAGATTTCAAGCATGATCAACGGTCCTTGTATTTTTTGCGTAAAACCTGGCGAAATGAAATTACATTTCAGTTCACATTAGAAATGGCCTTTTGTGAAATCAAAGGTTATTACAGCCACCCAACGATATCAAAACGCAACACATGCAGGATCAAACCTTCAAGTAAAAACTTCCATCAAACATGTTCGGTTTGTCTTCTTATAAATATCACCCTCCCTCCGCATCGTCAATCTCGTCAACCTCGCAACTTCACATCTTTTCATAACTACGAAATAAACACCCCAACCTGGGACCATGAGACCAATCGACAGCTCAGAGCTCGATGAGCTGATCCAACGGAAGCCAATCCTCATGCTAGATCTCGATCGCCTCACAATCAATTTTATCGACAACATTGTTCGACAATCTCCAGGCCATATCACGACCAAACAAGGGAACAAGAGATTGCCTCTGGAAATTTGGCTGGAGATCCTTGAGTGGGCAAAACTGTGGTACAGACATGCCCTTATGCAGCCCCAGGGTCTCGATGATGGGTCGACCAATACTCTTATCTGCTTCGAAATCCCCGAATGGGAAGCATGCGGGCAACTCGAAGATGATTCGGCAGTTCGGAACTATCAGTACTACCTCGACAGGCCAGGTGATGGTCCAGATGATGACCGGCCATTTCTTCTCCCCCAGACTCTGGACAACATCTTGACATATAAAGTCCCGATAACAGCTCTCAATAAAGATGACCGGATGCTCTATGGTGATCTCACGGTGCCTGACGTCATCGCATGGGCGGAAGATGGCGAGTGTGGCCTTTGTGGGCAAGGTCGATACATTTGCGCCGGCTGTGGGGGTGGTCGCCAGATCACAGAGAACTTTTTCTTTGATTGGGCGTCGGGTGACTGCTCTTATCGGTTACTGTGTCCACTGTGTATAGGCCTGAAGAACGCGCGAAAAGGTCTGTGGCAGGAAGAAGCTCGTCACGAGGGCAAAGAGGGATACTTCACCGACGAAGAATACGACGCTTGGGTTCAAGGTCTATTTCAAGAGCTAGGGTACTGACTTGGTCACAATCAAGACTTCAATTTCTCAAATCAGGGCCTTGACGGAGGCAACATGGCCAGTGACTGCAGTCCAACACCAGGACCATAGTACAAGGCCTATCGAATGTCTTGCGTCCATACTACTATTCGCTACCTACCTCAGCTTCCTAGCCACGTATCGCACCACAAAGTTCGCCACCCTAGTTATTGCCTTTGCCTCTATCATTAGGTATATCAAACTCTGCTGCGAAACATTAGGGGAGAATATCATGAACCATGTTCCCATGTTGCTACCGAACTGTCAAGAGTTTCTAATCAGGGAATTAGTAATAGCATAAAGCTTAGGTAACCAACTAAATAATAACAATCTCCTTATACACATTCTCTGGGTTTCCTGTTTTTCCATCTTACATCAACCCTCCATGAATACTGGGTTTCAAGATGCTCATATGCCGTTCAGATGCAGACACGTAATCCATCATCTCCCTCCAGAACTTATCTCGCGCACGACCTCCGAAAAATGCTCATCGACCGGTTCTTTCGAGCCAAAATACCTCTGATATGGGAGCAAACGGAAAAAGGCAAAATCGGTCCGGAACTTTTTGTTGTTGTCATCTGGCCGGGGCCGCAGAACGACTTCATCCGAAGGTACCTCTACGGCATGCGGGTCGAAACATCCCTGTGCAAGCCAGCCAAGGAACTTGGTCCACTGTTCTTCAATCTCGTAAGGCTTAACAGGTCCCCTTCTGACAAGTCGACAGGCCTCGTTAAAACTGCGACTAAACCGCCAATAAAATGCGTGGGCAACTTCCGTACCAAGAGTGTGTATAGGAAATTCGACAGTGGTAAAGGAGGGGGCGAGGGAGACGGTGTTGGTTCCTATATCGTTTTGCGGCGATTTTATCATACGATGGGCTAACCGCTATTACTTAACTAACTATAGTTCTTCGCATCGTATTAAAAGATATATTATTTGGGGATTATAGTTAATAAGGCAAGAAATAATAATTCTCTCTTATTTCTTATATAGAGGCTAATAATTAAATACCTTTATAGATAGGTAGTCTATGAGTCTTTGACTCTTATAGGCTATAGGTGGCCGAAAGGCTTAAAAAAGGCCACTATGTTAGCATTGGGATATGATGCTATGATGTATTGGAAATATGTTCTTTATTATAGTTGAAGTCGGGATAACCGATGATGAAGATCGCAAGAAGAGAAGATTCAAAAGGCGACATCGTGTCAACCCCAGATGCCTGGAATCCTAGATTTCTCGCTGCACGGGTTTGGCCGTTTGTATCAAAGTAGACGATGGTCGAGGGTTCCATCTTAGGGTCGAGACGTGATCCAAGCATGCGGAGGAGTGACTGGGCACCCAGGGGAGAGAAGGACCAGATGAGGAGCAAGCAAATGCCGAAGGGATTAAATATTCGTAGGCTGAATTGAGTGATTATTGTAACGCCGACCGTTCGACTCCCCATTAGCTGTTCTAATGTGCCCATAGTCGACCCTCTCTCGAGCCTCCATCGCGCGAGTTCGTAGACAAGGCGGCCGACCATGGAGGCAAAAAGGATAGGGAAAATAGTTGCTAGCTATCAAGGATTGGTTAGATCAGTAGAGCATGGGGGAGCTAAGGAACACCTACGACGGTTGTAGCATTTCGCCATCTTGCGAAAATTAACGCATCTGCATCATCCTCATCAAGGAGCAGAACAGCAATGCCGAACCCCAACAATACAAGAGGAGCAGCCACCGTCGCAAAGTCGGTCAAAATAGTCATAAAATCGAGACCCTGATTGATAAATCGCGGGCGATTGTCTTGGAGGCTGGTGTTGACATTGGGCTGCTTCTGAGTTGCCTCTGTTGACAATCCGCCTCGGTCATGACTTGAACATTCTTCCACTGTTTGCTCACCATGTTCGGAATGAGCTGGTGACACATATTGAGGAACCGTCCTATAATGGGCTGATGAGGTGGAAAACGGAGATGGAGGAGACGGCAACATCTTGCCTAATCCGACCTTGCAATGGAAATAGTACGAAGTATTAAGCAAAGGCAAAGGCTAATGAGGGAAATATTGCTTATATACGACTTGATCCCAGCTTCGTTTTTCGGCCCCCAGTCGCTGCGCCCTACGATATCCTTGAAATGAAACGATCCATGTAACATTGGTGGAGTGCCATGTTTATATATAGATCACTATCTCCATTTAGTAAACACTGCGAAGAGTCTCTTATATCTGCATAGAAAAGGGTTTGTGATAACTTCTACAGAAGTCTTGGTCCATATAGGGCATCTAGCACATCCGGATGGCCATCAGACTGAGATGCGAGAAACCTTTGACAGAAACTGCCTTCCCTTGTTTTTTACATACAGCAAATCTCGAAAACTCTCTAACTACTAAGAAGCCCACGGCCGACCACGTGGTAGGGTAAGCCTAGGCTGTTGCTTCATTTGGCATCTACTTTTGAAATCGATGTTCGTATGTATGTCACTTTCTTATATATGATCGACATAAGCTGTTCGCATTTGTTCTGGGCCCGAAGGCAAGCCCTTCTTCAGTCGGTGACTCAAAAACGCTATCTCCTATACTACGCTCCCTCCCCCTGGTACGGGCCATACGACCAAACGCGAGCCTTCATGTCGCCAGAGGCAGTCGCGAATATGCCTCCCCTGGGGCTCGTGGCAACCGAAACAATAGTATTATTATGGCATTGAAGCATGAATTGTGCTATGCCTGTGCTCATATCCCAGTACTGCAAACACCTATCCTTAGACCCAGAGATCAGCCCGTTTCCATCAGGGGTGACTGCAACGGAAATGACAAAGTCCTTGTGACCTCGGAGCGTCTTGACACACGTTCCTTTGCATGTGCTCTGAGTTTGAACGGGCATGTCGAGCTTCCAGGTCTTGATAGTGTTGTCGAGGCTGGCTGAGACGATAATCTCGCCGTCAGATGAGAAGGCGACTGAATAAACACTATCGGTGTGTCCTTCGGGACCTCCAAGGTGCGTTAGACGTGCACCTGTGCTGGTTTCCCAGACCGTTACGCCTTTATCCAGTGATCCTGAAGCGATAAGTTGCATATCGGGTGAAAAGGCGACAGATGTGATGCCGTCTGCAGTGGAGAGGGTAAGCGTGCTAGCCCCGGTGTCGACATCCCACAAACGGACAGTCCTATCGCCAGAACCCGAAACAATACTTCTCCCATCAGTACCAAAGTCTATCGAGTAGATATCTTGCTCATGACCCTCAAATCGGGCTAGGATTGTACCAGTTTTTATATCCCATAACTAGACATGTCAGTGTTCAGTCAGGTTGAAGCTGGATACAGGGGGAATTTGACCCACACAAATTATCTTATTCTCGGCACCCGTAGCCAGGCATTTATCATCAGGGCTGAAGGACACGCTGCGTACATACGTATCTTCATCCTCTTTTGGAGGATTGTGATTCAGGACACACACCTGCTCTCCAGTCTGTATGTCAAAGATTTGGGCGGTATGACTACAACAAGTCGCAATGTACATGCCATCGTGACTGAATTTCACACTGGTGACAACAGAGGAATGTTTAAATACGTGGACTAGATCGACGTCGAAATGGCGTTGTAGTTGAGGGTTAAACACGGCATACCAATCTTCGCCAACCTTTTTGTAGAGGGGATCCAGGGAATCCAAGTCAATATCGACCAGGGAGTTTTCATCGGTGACATCCCTAGCATTATGCGGAGGGGAATGGTCGGTCTCGAGTGACTGGTGACTCACTGGGGAATCTGCATCCTTCTGCAAAAGCTGGACGACGGCCTCATGCCCGTTCTCGGCGGCCAGTGACAACGGTGTCCTGCCATCGACGTCCATGATTTGGTCGTCGGCTCCTATCTCAAGTAGAATCCTAACGGTGGCCTCGTGTCCATTACAGGCGGCGAAGTGTAGAGGCGACCACCCCTCATTATTCACGGAGTTGAAATCGGCTCCTACCTCAAGGAGTAATCTCACAATGGCCTCGTGTCCATCATTGGCGGCTAAGTGTAGAGGTGACCACCCATCGTTATTCACGGAGTTGAAATCGGCTCCTACCTCAAGGAGTAATCTCACAATGGCCTCGTGTCCATCATTGGCGGCTAAGTGTAGAGGCGACCACCCATCCTCCTCTCTGGACTCAACATCGGCCCCCTTCTCGATGAGTCGCTTGGAGGTGACTTCATGACCATTCCAAACGGCCCACGATAGCACCATCCGGCCTGCGCCGTCCTGACATCCCAACTTTGCCCCCATGGCCTCGATGATCTCATAAGGTAACGCTGGGTGGCTGCCTAAGGCTTCAACGGCGGCATCTCTAACCCCGTCGTCTTGGTCTTCTAGCTGTTGGACTAGGACTTTTAACGATGCTACTTCTGGATCATCGGTAACGTTCCAGTGAGTAAACTTGGAGCCATACCCAGCCTCCTCGCTGGTGAGTAGTTTGGAGAAGTCGGCAGAGGTCTGTCCATGATCCCCGGCTGCAGAAAAGCCGAGGCTGCTTGTCTCTGACTCGGAATCACCGGATTTGCCTCTAGACCTGAGCTGTTCTGCTTGCACCGAGTCGTTGGTTCCTCCCATATCTTGCCCTTCTTGAGTATTAGGCAAGACGAAGAGAGCCATGTCCTCCATGTGCGCAGCCAAATGTCTCTGCAAGGCAAGGAACGAGAGCTCTTCTCCACACACTAAGCATTCATCTTTCTCTCCGTTCATGCCATCATCCTGTTGATCGCAGAGATCCAGAATCACACCCAGCTGTGCCTGTGAGATGGATTCGCCATAGTGCTCCTGGACATGTGCTGACATTTCCGCCCTACTAGAGTATGTCTTGGGGCAGTCTTTGCAGACGTACTTGCGCCGATGAATCTGAAGTTCGTGATATATCCACTCGTGCCGACTGACGTATAACTTGTCTGGGTTTTGGCAATGTTCGAATGTGCAGACGTATGGACGGAGATCACGGAATACATGGCGCTTCCACGACTGCCTGTTCTGCATCTCGCTAGACTCGAGTGTGATCCCACAGTAAGGACATGGGAAGGTCGTTTTGCCGTCCTGCGCCTTTGGAGGGTCCGGTACAGAATTGGACCGGCCTTGGCCAACGTTTGTGGGAGCGTAGACTGTCCGCGGCCGAGCGTTTGTCTTGGTATCGTGGACATCTGAGACAGCAGCTGTGGAGAAGCTCTGTTTGGACATGGTTGACTTTGGTCCTGCCTGTGGGAATTTGAAGCTCGTCGGCTTGAGGGTGGATGCCTGGCTCCCTGATTCCTCCTTGGTCCCTGATCCCTTGACCGTGGACTTCATCATGACTGGTAAGGGTTGGGTCGAGGTGAATTTATCCTGCGTGGAAACATATGGATGATCCGCCCAATGCTGTAGCTGCTCTCGACGCCTGGTATTCGCTCTTGCAAGTCGTTGACAGTACCACAGAATGTCATCAACATCATCAGTTGCCAAGCTGTGTCTCTCTTGAGCAAAGGCCTCGTCCTCACAACTGAGGCTCTGCCCGCTCTTGGTTAAACCGCGCCACTGCAGTACCTTTTCTATGATGTGACTCTCATCCAACTTGCTGAAGCTAATCATGAGAGGTATCTCGTCCAATCTGGCTGTGTGTGACTTGGAACTGACAGAGCGAATGTACTTGTCTGCTATCCTGGGGCGTCGAAGCAACGAGGACAGGTCATATAACGACCGAATCTGGTCTGTTATTTGCTGGACAAGGAGACGGATCTTTGGCATCCTGTTACTCCGAGGCTGACCCTCGTCATCTGAATCAGAGCCAGAATCAGAACCAGAGTCCGAGTCGTCGGCACTGACGCTGCTGATTGAATCGTGATCTAACCCGAGAATGGGATCAGACTTCTTCTCGGCGATAGATGTTGCTAGAACAGAGTCAGATAAATGTCCCAGTTGCGTTGATCCATCAACTTGCCTTGGCGGAGGAGCCCGCTGAGTCGCATAAAAATGGCCTCAACTAACCCTTTGAGACCATTGTCGTGCCTGAGAGTGTCATCCAGCGAGCCTCGAGCCCTCTCTGGGAGATCTGCCCTCATCTGGTCTCCCCATATTTTCGCTCTTCCGCATTGATCCGATATCTCGGTGACATCAACCTGGTTCAGCTGCACCACACGACAATTTTCATCGTGGAGGGCTAGTAGAAAAGTCCGGAATAGCCGTATACAGTCATTAAATGACTTGGAAAGCGAAGGCGTGGTTTCGTTGGCCTCCATCGCGGTTGAGTTGAGGGATAATCTGATGGTAAGCGCCCTTCTCACGTCGAATGTCGTAGAATGGCCGCAACTTCTGGCCTCTGGAGAGAACTCTCGGCAAAAAGAGGGGTTTTCAACCTATGGGAACTGTTTTGTTTTCAGCTCATGCAGTGAACTGACCCTTCATCCAATCATTGTCCAACAAATGGTGAGGCGCACACAGCCTGGTCAGAGCCTGATATGCCCAGCCGGAAGAAACGCGGCGGGGCCATCATCAATCTCCCTCACCCGTCATCTGTCTTCAACGCACGTTAACCCGGGGAGGCACTTAGCTGTAGCGGGCTGTCCTTTCTGCATTACCGAGGATCTTCCACAGTTCATATCATGGCTGAAGTTGCAGGCCTCGTCCTTGGCGCCATTCCCATTGCCATCTGGGCATTGGAGAAGTATGCTGAGCCTTTCGAAACGCACCAAAACTACTACATCGCGATTCAGACTCTTCGCGCCGACTTGACCATGCAGAAGAGTCAACTGGAGATAACTCTTCGCAATATTGGACTTGAAAATCCTTCTGTGGACGAGCTTCAGGAATGTCTCAGTACCAAGTTTCCAAGCATCCACCAGGACCTCGTTGTCATCATCAAGGCAATGGATGAGAGAGCGTCCAAGTTATTGGGAGATCTGGACATTGATAATAGTGGAAAGGTAAACGTCCTTCGAGCTTAGGCTATATCTTCCCTAACAAAAGGCTTCAAACTGTCATTCCCGCTACTTCAACCCTCCATCAAGGGCAAGCTGCCTTGTCACACCACATTTGACGCGCTGAAGCTAATACATAAGTAACTATAGCCTCGGTGGACAGATGATTCTCCAGACAGGGCTCGATGGGAGTGGCGCCGAGTAAAGCGCTCCTTTGCCTCAAAGAAGAACCGATCCCTCATCGATGACCTCAGGAAATGGAACCAAGATCTAAGGAACTGTCTTGAACGGACTGAGGTATCCGCTGAAGACGACACTCGTCAAGTCCAAGCCCTAATCAGGGGATTCAACCCCAAGCATTGCGATTCGATCAGATCATGTCTGAGATCTTTCCACCGAGCACTCAAATCTGCTCTGCAGTGCAACTGCCCATCATCTCATCAGGCAACCATAGACCTGGACTGGAATGTGGGGCCTTTGCGATCCCAATCGGCTTTTTCAGCAGGGTTGTCATATGAGACGGATCCAGAATCGGAACACTCGTGGCGGAAATTTCACGTCACGCCGAAAGGAAGCGGTCTGGTAGACACAAAGACAATCACTACTAGTCCTGCTAAGATCAAGGCCAAGTCTTCTTCTACATCTAGTCTTCTTGACATGATCCATCATCGACTACCATATCGCACGCACTCAACAATTCCTCAACCTGGTAGGCCTCAAAAAACAATTCCGAATTTCCCTATTTGACCGCTCATCAAAATAGTCCAGGACACGACTCCCTCAACCTCGCCGCCGGCGCCGGTAAAGTCTATTGCAAACCTATGTGGCCAAGTCCGGATACAGTGTGATTCGTGGTCTATTACTGGGTGTCTCCAAGACCCAGACGCCGACAAGAATCCGCAGTTTTCGCATTTTTCTCTCAGTCAACACTCAACAGAACTCTCTAGTCTTACCAGGACAATCTCGTTGAGACACCTGCTCCTAAGCCAGAACAGACGACAAGCCCATGCGCATCTTGCTCTCTCGGCTAAGCAGCGATATGCCATTGCCACCTCGATTGCCTGGTCCGTTCTTCACCTGAGCGACAGCCCATGGCTGGGACAAGGATGGGATCAGGACGAGATCAAGTTCTTCGTCGACGAGGGAAGTGAAGGGATGCAACTTGTTTCACAGACACCATCCAACTCGTATGCATTTCACAAGCAGACCGCTATGGATCAGCCACTGTCATCGACAACGAGAGACTTTAGCCGCCTCATTCCCAACAAGACCATCTTTACGCTCGGTGTAATTCTCATTGAGCTATGCCTCAAAACACCTTTCGAGGAGCTTCGACATGGTGAATCGAAGGGACAATCTGTTTCGGCCCCAATCTTGGATCAATACAATACTGCCATCGACAGGCTTGACGATGTCTACCTCGAGGCAGGTGATTCATACGGCAATGCAGTTCAGAGGTGTATCAAGTCCTCGTTTCAGGGTTCCGACTCGACAAAAAGGTTCAATATTGAGCAATTCCGGATACAATTCTATAACACAGTGGTTGCTCCAGTACAAGCAACCTATAGCATGATGCCGTGAGGATAGTCTTGCTGGATTTCCAGAGAGTATTGTATATATGGTTATTATTGATTGGTGATTCCGATATCAAAATGGCTCTGTGAGCGGGACAAACCTGGGGGTACGGGAAAGGTAGAAAACAAGTGCCTAATACGCTGGCTCGGCTTCTGACAGTAGCTACCGGATTTGAGTAGTAATAGTCACCAAGAAACGGGAATAATTAATACCATGCCACCAAGTAGCTAAGAAACAAACCCCTAACAGTAGACGGTGTTAAGCCAGGTACACGTCGAGCCTTGAATAAACAACATTTGCCTAGGAACCTTTCAGGCCTGATTTGGCTTCCATTAGCTGAAGGCGGGTTCGATTCAGAGGGGTTTTACCCAAAGAATGACTGGAAAGCGCAACTATCGGGGGAATCGACCTGCTAGTCCGGCCTAGTGATGGCCTGGCAAGATGGCTTCACCGCCGACCTCCTCAGAGTTAGGCAACGCCACAGCCTTGACGAAACAAGTCGACAGAATACACGCCTATCATTTCCAGCGAACCTTAGCCAACCAAACTATCCAGTCTATTCTTGTCCTACACTGTCACACCCCATGCACGCCACCACCACCACCTTTGAAACGCCAACTCCCGTCTGCTGTACCACCCAAGGCAGAGCTATTCTCAACACCACTAAGACAGCGCCACTTCAGCCATACGCGTGTCAAGCGTGACTCAGAGCTGCAGCCAGCTCCCGCCGGGTGGCTTAGGTGGGAGCTCCCAGCTGAGCTCCTGTTCCCCAGCAACGCGGGTCGGCTGTGTTCCTTCAGGCAGCAAGGTCTCAGGCGGTCAGATCTAGGACTAGGGAGATCCTTATTGTGTGGAAAGTAGTTCTAGGCATTAGACTTGTTAGAATTTGTTTTTACGTTACCCCTTTTCCAACATGACTTTCAGGGGCAGACATTATGCGCCTAACGATCCCCAGCTGTTGAGGAGGTTCGGCAGAGGTCATCTTGTTTACGCCGATCCACTCACTGATCACTTCAAGACTTGTTTTCCAGCGAAATCCAGCATATCCATTAATCCTAGCCATAAACCATCATAGCCATCGCGGCCATATCATCATACTTGTATAGACTAATGCATGGAGGCATGTACAATGCGCCTCAAGATTACCAGTCCAAACCCATCATGTGTATGCAAACCCAACATTAAAACAGAGCAGCCAAGACGAGAGGCAGAGCGTAGACCAGGGCCATGTTGATGATGGAACCGTGGCCGGCTGTGTTGGCGGGAGTGCTGCTGCTGCCACCGTCGCCAGAGCCTGAGCCAGAGTCTCCAGAACCAGAGTCGGAACCGGAGCCCGAGTCGCTGCCGGAGCCAGAGTCCGAGCCAGAGCCGGAACCTGAACCAGATCCAGATCCAGAACCGGAGCCGGAGCCGGAGCCAGAGCCACTAGAGCCTGAATCAGAGTCATCAGAGTCAGAGCCGCCAGAGCCAGAACCTCCGGAACCACCACCGGAACCACCACCAGAACCACCGTCCTTGTCATCACCATCATCATCATCAGAGCTTCCGCCACTACCGCCACTACCGCCAGAACCACCACGGCTTCCAGAAGATCCAGATCCAATATCCGAAATCCTAGCCTTGGCAACAGTCAACTCAACAGGCTGCTCGCCACACTCCTGCACCATATCAATCTTAGGCTTGTTGTTGCTCGCCTGGAAACTGTTACTGGTCAAATCCTGAAACTTGCCATCCGTAACCTGCAACTCCGAGTTGTAAACGTCGGAGCCATCCACCATCATCTTGAAGATGCACCCCTTGACAACCTGGTTCACCTCGGCCTTGTCAGAGCTAGAGCCGGCGGGCTTTTGCACCTTGACTGAGGCTACGACGCGGACGTAGTCATCCTTGGGGATGTCGAGGGGTGATTCGACGTTGATGGTGCAGTCGGCCTTGGAGTTTGCCTTGGGAGAGAGGACACTGATTCTGTTAGTTAAAATTTTGAGTGACATAGGGGACGGGACTTACATGGCAGGCTTTCCATCGACCGTGCTGAGCTTGGCGTTCTGACCTGGCTCGGCCTCGTCAAGATCAAGGTCGATGGACTTGTTTGTCGCAGCAGCAGTAGCAACAGTTGTGAAAGAAGTCTTGTCTCCAGAGCCGCCAGCAGTCTTTGACGCCACGGCGGTCTCCTCGGCATCACCGTCGTCATCATCATCACTACTACCTGTGGTAGCTGGGGTATCATCATCGCCTGTCTCCGTCGGCTCGCTGCCAGTCTCCTCAGGCTTGTCATCGTCCGTCCCAGTAGTAGCTTCACTATCATCCTCGCCGCCGGTATTCGTGGCGTCTGGGTCTTCGTAGGAGGGGTTTCCGGTGCCAGTGCCAGAAGGCTCTTCTGTGGCCTCGACCGTCTTGTATTCGGGCTCTCCAGTATTCGTAGGCTCGGGCGTATCGGTATCGGCATCTCCAGTCTCTTGAGGAGTTTCGGTATCAGAACCTCCAGTCTCTTCAGGCGTCTCGGTGTCTCCTCCAGTCTCTTCAGGCGTCTCGGTGTCTCCTCCGGTTTCTTCAGGGGTGTCGTCGCCATCCCCCGTCTCGTCGGTCGGTTCGGGCTCGGGTTCAGTCTCATCGGTGGGCTCAGTGTCTCCTCCATTGGAGGATCCTGTAGGGGCAGGCTTTTCATCGTCTGGTGATGATTCAACGGACGTGGTTAGCGTAAATGTTGGAGCAACGGCAGGTGGTTGACCAGCAGGCGTCCCAGCAGCACCTGGTGTCTCAGCACCCGGTATCTCTGTGACTGTCTCTGGTGGTGGTGCCTGGGTGTCAGGCTCCGCGGCTGTCGGCGTCAGGTCCGCTGGAGCCTCGGAAGGCTCACGTGGAGTTTCTGACGGGGTTTCCAAGGGCTCCTCTGGAGCATCTCCGGATGGAACTTCTGGAGCTTCCGAGGGAGTTTCAGAAGGTACTTCGGGAGCAGCCTCAGAGGGTCCTTCACGAGCCCCGCCGGGCACTTCTGGATCTGGTTCCTCAGAAGGCTCTTCCGGATCTGGTTCGACAACCGTGGGCGACACTTCAGGCGGCGGATCATCAGGTAATGGCTGCTCACTTTGCGTTGGTTCAGGCTCGGGCTCGGGCTCAGGTTGTGTATTGGCGGGTGCGTCGCCAGATTCACCGCCAGTCTCGCCGGTTCCGGTATCATCTCGTGTGACGATATCAGGAGCTGGGGCTCCAGTGTCGGCAGCCGTCTGGGCTAGGCCCTTGACGGCGAGAAGGCCTAGGATAAGGCCGCTTGAGGGACGCATGGTATTGACTTTTGCGTTGTGAGAATGGCTTAAGGACTTGCCAGAGATCAAAGAGCGAACCGTAGATGTCTTGTCAGGTGTTGTTGCTAATCACAAACTAAGGCTGGGCCTCATCTCTATATATACCTCTCCTCTCCCAACTTTCCCTAGCAACGGCAACCCCGCCCTATGAGTTGTCGTCTCAGTAGGCAAGGTTTTTTGAGGCTTAGAGCTGAAAGGCCCATCATGATGCGAGCTGAGGCAACACACCCCTAGTGCCAACTTTGGAGCGGTAGCACGGCAGCCACCATGCCATTGGGCGGATCCCCCAGCGTCTAGGGCTGAAGGATCGGTGAGAAACGGCCTCAGTGGTTCTTCTGGGGTCCAATAACAGCCTTGTCAGCTTGTCCATTGCTCCACAGGGCTTCAATACTTTACAAAGCATGTCTCCCAACCTCACAACGCAAGAGGGCTGGACCTGCCGCGGGGGGGCTTTGCGACGCCATGGTTGGGTTGCCTCTTTGTTTTGGTGGACGCCACGGAGATGCAGGTTATCACTAGTCCAGTAGCCAAAGCAAGCCACGCCACTTGTAGGTCGCCGACTAGAAAGCCACATCGCCGCTTTTTGACGGATGCTTGAGAGACAGCTGAAGGGAGGGTTTCTTGGCAAGGACAAATCAACCTCGCACTACGGACTAGACCGCACAGTGCTCTCCCTAGGCGAGGCAGCCTCTGGTAGATTCTAGGCCCTCCAAGGGCTGTCGCGGTTATGGTAAGCTGGAACACTACCCGTCTCAGCGCTGGGGCCTCTGGACCTCTCAGACGCCCGGTAATTCGTTTAAGCTTATGCGGCTAGCATCAATGTTTATTTACCCTTACCCGACAGGCTACAGCCAAACACGGTCTAGAGCTGCGTGAACCGAGAAGGGCTTTGCTCACCAGGTCTCGAGCCCGGTGGGCCTCTTGAAGCGGCACGGAGGAAACCCGCGCCTCCGACCAAGGATTTTGTCACGGAAACTCTCAGAGGAGTAACAATAGGCGAGACATGAGAGAGGCTATTGGGGAAGAGCCTTGCTAGAAGCCGTCACTTCGGAACGAGGCTCCCAGGAACGAGCCTCGCTTGCACTTTCAAGCGAGCCTTGCAGTTTTGAGACAGATATACGCACATGAAAAGTGGCAAGCTGAAAGGTTCCCCAGATATTATGCATAAATATCAAACAGGTAAAGTGCTCACTCACTTATCGTCACAAGATGCCCTTCACAGAATCTTACCCACCATGAAGTTGCAGTAATCTGACTATTCATTCTCTTCTGAGAAAATGACTGATTCACGAGCAATCCCAAAAGAAGCACGCCAAGAATGCCAAGGATGCCAAGAATCGCACCTACCGAGAAGACCAGCCCAGACTCCAGGTCTCCCTAGAACCGACGCCGATCAGCGAGCAACCAGGTTCAGGTTGTCAGCCCTACCAAGTTCAAACTAATTACCACCAATTACCACCAAATTCGTTACCCTGTAGAGAAGCCTCGTTTGTAAACAACGTGCAGTTCGGGTATTGCTAGCCGTGGACGTGGCTGCAACGCCTTGCACCACGTACCCGAAGCCTGCAGATTTCATGTAGGGCGGGCGGTTGCCGCGGCTGTGCGTCAGTGTGTAAACAAGCAGAACCTGTTATTGCCTTGTGGGCGCAAGCCAAAGACTGACTGATGTCTCATGTTGAGCTTAATGACCTCAAGAGGCCTCAAGACTTGAGCACGCAATGAGCTGCCAAGATGTAACTAATTTCATGGGTAAGGAAAATATGACCGGTGACTTTTCATTGAGTCATTCACGTCCTGTTGGTTTCTTTCCTCCTGGTATGAAGACGGGATAGAGAATCATTTCAAGCCACTTGAGCTGCGGCTGAACGGAGTTATTGCCTATTGCATCAGATCGTAGAGTAATTTCAGCTGAGAGTACGCAGGGAGAGAACGAAAGGAAATTTCAGAGACAAGGTTAATCAATTCTTGTTTTTTTCCCGTATCGGTTCAAGAGTCATGGAAACCTAGAGTCGTGCTACCAGTGCTACCTATCATCTCAACCGATGAACCCGGGTGCATCAACCGATTAGAGGAACAAAAACAATCTCATCTCCAGGGAGACCATCAGCAGCAAGTTTAACAATTCCAGTGGGGGTCTATCCGTTCTGGCTCGCGTACTTCTTCACTTCGCACCCTCCCCCTTGAACCACACAGTTAGGCCTGCGTTTCCACCAAGTCTTTTTCAGACCTTCCCGCAATACCTAGAATCTTTTCTCCCGTACCTGGCAGGATCCAGTTCCAGACTTCCCCGTCTATACATGGCAGTTAGCACAGGTACTTCAGTCTTGTCTAGGGTTAGGAAGATGCGTACCCTGGCTGGCGTGCATATGGCCGGGTGCTTTGATCGTAGTGCACTGGATGGTGCACAGGATCAGACTTCACTGGGTAGGGTCGCTCAACTTTGGGGTCTACATGTATCATCAGTTCCACGTCCACCTTTTGCAAGACTTTGTACCTACGGACGGGGGCATAGGCAGTGTTCTCTGACGGGTCATGCACACGTTGAGGTCCTACCCTGTGGTGGAATTGAGGGTGAGGGTGAGGGTGATGGGGATGGTGAGGGTGATGGGGGTGATGAGGGCGATGGAGGTGATGAGGACGGTGAGGCTTGTGAACATGACCCACTGGCTTAGCAGGCGCAGAAGGACGACCGAGAGGCTTGTGGTGATGGTCAAGCGGCAGCAAGCACTCAGCCCTGACATGATCCTTGCTATAGCTAGTGGAGCAGCTAATACCACTAACAGTCTTGGAAGTCTGATCAATAACAAAGTGAGACTCGCTCACACGGAGCGTTCCATGGCCATGGTCATCGACGTCGAACTCGACATCGAGCTTGAGATCCGAGATGGTAAGCTTGTTACTGGTGGCTGCGCAGTGAAACTTCTTGTCCTTGTCCTCAATGTCGTAGGCAGATGTGAGGACAGTGCCGGTGATCAAGCTCTTCTCGAAGATGACGGCGAGCCTCTGGGCGACTTCAGTCGAGGCTGTGTCTTTGGCCGCGCAGAGTGAGATGAGCGCGACCAGGGCGACTCCAAAGGCGAGAACCATGATGAAAGCCGTTACTTTTTTGCAAAGTCGGGAGGTGGAATGTGGTGATGGTTCGTTATCAGAAGACTCTTTCATACGAGGTTACGGACCATGTCCATCGACTGGAAAGAGGCGGTGATTTATACCCAGAATCTCATGGCTGAGATTAGAACAGATGGCCTCATAGACTTAACAAGAGTGTGAATTCGAGGGGTAATGATCTCTTCGTGGACGCAAGTCTGATGCGTTGATTGCTGCCATCGCCGAGCGCCTTGCCTCCGATAGCATACAAGGCGTTACTTGTTCATGCGCAGTGAGGTTCATGACGGGATGGCACCTCAATTATCGTGTACCTATATCTTCCCCTCCCCGAATAGAAACTAGCGCGGTCATGTAAACGGCGTAACAAGGCTGAGTCGGGCGAGTAGGAGGCGTTGACGTTGGGAGTTTCTTGGCGGCCCGGCTCGGCAGTATGCATGCCACTTCCTAAGCTCCGCAGACAGAAGGCGGAGATGCTGTTTTTGAACCTCAGTAATGATCGGCTTTGACTGATACGACATGCCCATTGTCATGACCCGTCTCCTGAGACGGGCCGAAAGCTACCACTCAAACATGCTTAGGATCGTAGAAATTATATCCTAGAAATTTGTTTGATTATTATTGCATATTATAATATTTTAAGGCAAGACTTCTTTAGATTGTCACTCCATTCAACAATTGCTCTCGACGTGGCACCAGACAATATCTCCATTGAACTCAATCGCTCACCCCAATCGCGCCATTGCGATCAGTATCAACGCAGATGCGTAAATCACTAAATTCATAGCTATATAATGGTGGTCAGGCTCAGCTTCTAATAGGTCCATTGGTATCTTCACCATGTAGCCAAGCTTCGTCCCATTGGCTTGGCCGGCCAAGGTGGCCGGCCTCCAACATCTGCACGTCAGCCAAAACGGAAGCCAATGCGTCAATGGCCGGCCTCCTGCCTCAACCACAGCTGACAAGATAGAAATGGTTTCGCGGCAGCCTAAATCGATTCAAGTACAAATATCAGTCATGCCATCCATGCTTGAGCATCACGGACACTTCTTCAAACCACCTCAACTCACAATTTTCCAACTGCCCTTAATCCCAAGTTACTTGACCCGGATCTCCACAGAAGGCTACTACAACGAAGATGAAGTATTATGCCGTCGCCATCGGTAGGACCACGGGAGTTTTCGAAACATGGGAGTAAGTTTCCAGGCCTATTTCACCGTTACACACTTCTGATCCTAACACCATTACCCTGTAGTGAGACGAAATCCCAAGTGAATGGATACAGTGGCGCAAGACACAAGTCTTTCAAGTCAAGAGAGGAGGCACAGGAATTTGTGAATCAACACAAGATTGAGAGCGACCCGGTCGTCGGAAGGATCATCTTTGAGGAGCCCGAGGGAAAGATGGCTGACTGGATGAAGAACTCGCCTGGCCCAAGATCTAGCCAAGCCAAGCGAGAAGACAGTCCCACTAGCATGGCCGATGAAGTGAGTGGAGAATGGTTGTTGCGTCTCCAGAGAGCAACAAAGTCTGTTGTTTGAAAGCTGTGAAGTAGGTGGTAAGATAAGAGCGAAGAGAGAGGGGTCAGTTTCATGCAAGGTATTTTTATCGATAATTTGATGTTCTTTTCTTACTATTTCATAAAGAATTTAGCTATTTCCAAATCTTCTCGCGAGAAATTGATCTTTATCTGTTGGATGAACTGAAATGCTGCTTTGTGGTTGTTGATCAATGGGGAGCAATGACCAAAATAGAGCCAAAGCCCTACGTACTGGAGATCATATCATTTCCCCTCCAATTTCAAAACCTATCAGTCTACTTATTGCAAATGCCAGAGCTTATTAATCCGTGGTAATCTGTGCCCCTGTAGGCGGACATAACGGAGATTACGGGTCAGCACGCATACGTCAGCTTCCGTTGGGTCAGTTTTCCTTCAACTTAACCTGACAGTGCTCATACAGCGACTATAGATTGAGCTGAACTCCATGTCACCCAATATCTCGGCTCGCGCACTTCCGCGGCTCGGGACGGCGTGTGACGAGTGTCGTCGGCGTAAACAGCGATGTGACGGACAACAACCCGCATGCGGCGTCTGTCAAGAATCTGGGCTGACGTGTCAGACAACGCAGCGCGGTACTCGAGGACCAAAGAAGGGCTACATAAAGGCTTTGAAGGATCGTGTATCACAGCTTGAGGCTCTACTGCAGAATCACGTTGGCACAGAGAAACCGCAGCAAGAGTCCAATCTGGACATCCCCTACGATATGATGTGGCCGACACCGTCCACCACGGATGACCAGTTGAACAGCAATACCCCGTTTTGGTTACCAGCTGCGCCTGGGAATGCCGGGACCTTTCCCGGTCACCTGGATGAGTTGACGCCGGCTTCTATATCTTCCCCGACCTCTCCGAGCCCCCCACAGATTACGAGCATGATGCACGCTGAACTGTATGAGATTTCCCTAGAAAGCAATTCCTACTGGAAGCTGTTGCTTACGTTTATAGGAATCAACTATATTTCGACCGTGTACATCCATCTATACCCATTCTTCATCAGAGACGTTATTTGTCTTGGTCCAAGAACACTCCCAAGACCACATCACGGATTTCTCTTCAACACACCATATGGGCACTTGCTGCTCTACTATCGACTCAGTTCACCCATCTGACAGAATCACTCTATCAAACAGCTAAGCAGACTCTGGAATCGCTCAGCCTGCAGAGCAAAGACCCCCACAGCCACGACACGGAGCTTGTGCAGGCATGGGTGTTGATTGCTATCTACGAGTCGATGCGTACGTATCATCAACAGGCATGGATGAGTGCCGGTCGAGCATTTCGTTTAGTTCAAGCCTTTCGGTTCCATGAGCTTGATATGCCGGTTAAGGATAACCTCACTCCTCCATCAGAAGTGGATACATTCGTCGAGACGGAGGAGAAACGGCGCGTCTTTTGGATGGCTTACATCCTCGACCACTTGTTCAGTGTGCGAAATGATTGGCCCGTTACTCTGAACGAGCATGTAGTAAGTACCTCTTTCTATGAGACATTGAGGTGCTGATAGTCTTCAGATCTGCACTCGTCTACCAGCCCCAGAAAGCAAGTTTCAAAGCGGCCAATTCGCATTGGGCAGTTTCCTATCAGAAGCCATGACCGAACCCAGTGCATCATCTCCGTTTAATGAGTGTCTCATACTGGCCACTATCTGCGGTCGCAGTTTGCTCCACGACCATCAATACAAAGTATCAAAAGCCTACGGAGACCTGGGCTCGGAATGGGAGCAGCAACGTCAATGGCTGGACCATATTCTCATGGCCAGGCTTGAAATATTATCTGAGTGTTACCCGTCACCCACCGAGGCACACGATCCCCTTCTGTTGTTTGCCAATATCCTTGGTTATACTACGGTCGTGTACCATTGCAAGACCATGATCGGTCATGCATATCTCGAGTTACACAGTCGGGCTGCAGTTGCAACCAAAGACATCATCCGCCTCGCAAAATCCATGAGCGAATTACATTTCTCCAAGGTAAGCCACCCCAAACGTCACATCTAGACCTTTGCCAACATCCTCATCCAGATTCACCCATTAATGCCCATCCCATTATTCATATGCGCCGAATTTCTTTACGAAAACTCTTCCAAAGACGACGCTTTTCGTCAATGTCTGCAAGAGCTGATCTCCATCTTCTACGGCCTTACAAATGTGAACAACCATGAGCAGAGCTACGTGGACTTGCTACCTAGGTCATGCATCTCCAAGACGAAAGAGCTGCTAAAGCATGACATTGGGACTAGTACGGTTGAGGCATAAAACATGGAGGGTTGGCGACATTAGTGAAATCTTCATTATACCCCACCCATGTACACAGAAAGCACTGCAACCTCTGTCGTGACAGGCTTTAGATATGGCGATCAGACGATTGACGTTGAACAATGTCCCAGATCGAGGAAAAACGGTTCGTCAGAGATCGATCACCAGTCACAAGCAAGGTCACATAAACCCAGCTAAGGAAGTCCTCGCCGCCCAGCCACGCGCAAGAAAGCAGACTAGCAATCCGATGAGCCAATAGCCCTCGCGTGAAACTAAGCATTTAACGGAGAAGCATATTATCCCTGCTCCGCCTATTCCATATCTCGCATGTGCTATCGATGTCCCCGGAGGCGCAGTGCAGTAGCACGAACTGAAAGTGTCCCCCCTCTCCTCATCTCGGCTATTTATCCACCTTGATTCCACTCATCCCGCACATCAACGGGCCGGCCCGCTGACGTTTCTATGATTACGGTCGTTGAAGGATTCTGTTCTTTCTCCAACCACTTCTTCTCATCTTGGGTCACTCTCTTGCTTCTCGTGCCCAACTTGTTCCAGAGGTAGACTCCCATCTCTTGCGATCGTCACTACATCCACTCGCCCGCATCCTTGCGATCTTAGGCCCTCCATCACTGTTCGCCACCATGGCCGTGGTAGCAGTCTTTTTGGACAACTTGGTGCCACTTCTCTTGTGCTGCTTGGGTGTCTTTATTGCGCGAAAGTTAGTCATTTACAACAAGCTCAAACAGTTCGGTGGCCCCAGATGGACTGGCTTCACCGATTGGCCCCATAGCAAGGCCATGCTTCAAAACCGTTGCCATGAATGGTACGAAGAGGCGAATCACAAATACGGTGAGATCCAACATTGGCAGTTCTTCCTTGGACTGCCAAGCCTCGGTTCTTGGTGTGCTGAACCTCACTAACGCTTTCCAGGCCCCATCGCGAGAGTTGCACCCACAATCCTCGTCACGTCATCACCAGAAGTCTGGATGCATGTCAACAACAAGCCCGGGTATAAACGGTCTGACTGGTATTACAATGCCTGTCGTATAGAGTATCGAAAGGACAATGTCTTCAGTCAGACTGACAATGACAAGCACGACCAGAGAAGAAAGCAAATGGCCCCTGGAGTAAGTCGACTCTCATAACTACTCATCAAGCACCCACTAACATTGCTAGTACTCTGGAAGAGAAAATCTTGAACTCGAAAAGTCCATTGACCTCCGTGTCCAAGAGCTAATCAACCTCATCCGCACCAAATACCTCTCAACTCAAGACCTCATCGTCCCCGTAGACCTAGCCCAAAAGATCCAGTACCTGACCCTCGATGCCATCAGCAGCATCAGCTTCGGCAAGGAATTCGGCATGCTGCGTAGCGACTCTGACGTTGACGGATATCTCCAGTCAAGCGAAGAAGGACTCGCTGCTGGCAACTTTGCTCTTGCTCTTGGTATCAGCTGGATGGCTCATGCTCCCATCATCGGCGCGTACATTGCACCCTCTCCAAGGGATAATACTGGTTTCGGCAAGATGATGAACGCTTGCTTTCGTTGTGTTGATGAGCGTGCTGCGAACCCTACAGACAAACGCTCCGATATGCTCGCATCCTTCATCCGTCACGGTCTATCAGGCGCCGAGTTGCGCTCAGAAGCCCTTGAACAGCTCATTGCTGGCGCCGACACCACATCCACAGGCATCCGTGGAGCTCTTCTTTACATCATGGGGAACCCACGGGTATACTCAAAGCTGCAAAAAGAAGTCGACAACGCAGTTCAATCTGGACAAGTCAGCGACGGCATCATTCCTCTCTCTGAGTCCAAGCAGCTGCCATATCTCCAAGCAGTCATCCGCGAGGCTTTGAGAATGTGGCCCCCAGCAGTCAACATCTTCTCCCGTGACACACCGCCCAACGGCGACACCGTAACCGTCAATGGCGAAAGCATCTTCCTCCCTGGCGGCGTCTCTATTGGATATTCAGGACATGGCATTCATCACAGCAAAGAAGTCTACGGCGAGGATGCAAAGGTGTTTAGACCTGAACGCTGGCTGAGCGCAGACCCTGAGAAGCTTGCCGCCATGATCCGCACAAGCGAGCTCATCTTTGGACACGGCAAGTTCCAGTGCCTAGGCAAGCCGGTAGCTCATCTCGAACTTGGAAAGACCATATTTGAGGTAAGTAGGAGAAACTCTCTTGTTGGAAGTATCTAACCTGACATAGTTGATGCGTAACTTTGACCTAGCTCTCGTGAACCCAACGAAGCCGTGGGATGCTCGGAATTCACTCGGTCTGTTTACCATATCCGATATGTGGGTGCAGGCAATGGATCGAACGAGTACATCCAAGGCCCAGTGAGGGAGAAACGGAGGTTGTTCTTCTCAGGATGGAAGATTGTATAATGGTTGTGATGAAACACGATTTATGGTGCAGGCGCCCCTTCCTTCTGCCTGCTGTTAAGCACTCGCAATGTTCTTTCGGGTTTATGGCATCGGTCCCAGTTTGCTATACGTTTGTTCCTTTCTATCGTTTCAGCTAAAAGGGGGTCATCAACATTTCCACGCAATATCGCACCCAGTCTACATATATGCTCAGTACTAGTAGGACCAATCTGTCTGGAGCAACTCATATCCAAAACCAGAGCCAAACAAAATAAATGCCGTGATAAATCAACGCTTGGTGATGAAAGTCAGTCTAGACCTAGCCCATACAGTGGGCAAGCCTCTGTGGTCACTGAGGGGAGCAAACGCGAATGGACTACCTGGCCGTCTCGGGCTTCTGTGCGTAAACATTGGTTCTGTCAAATTGGTAAGCCAAGGAACGAGAAACGGGCTCAAAATATCACTTACACGAGGTAATAAGGCCGAATCTTGTTGTTGCGTATGGCCCGACGCATCTCCATGACAAACATTTGCACCTCGTCGTATTCCCACCCCATAATCTCGCGCAGAATGAACAAGGCGAAGCCCTCCAAGCTCTCGTCCATAAAAGCCAGGTTATAGGCGCCAATCTGCTTCATCCTTGGGTCGCTGCTCCAAGCACCGCACGGAACTTGGTACGTCTTTTCCACAACCTTTTCGAAGCCGGCTTTGGTGATGAGCTTGCTCATGGTGCCGTCCATGGCAATGCGGAGCGTCCTGTTCACCTTGTCCGTAGCTTCCCAGAATACCTTAGCCCAGCGCTTAAAGATGTGGTCGGGGTCGTCTCTGATCTCGGGTAGATCGCTGTACATGTGGATATTGATCTCCATATTCTCGATCCATCCACCGGGCGCCAACGCCGCATATGCCTGGCGATAGAGTTCGCCCCAGTCGCTGATGCTTCCATAGAGGGCGCGAATGTGGATAAAGTCGAAGCTTTCGGGGCGGAACGTCCATTCGAGCTGCGCGTCTTCGATGTGGAAAGCGCAGTTCGGGGGAACCCAGTTGGGCTGGATAGCGCTGATGTCGGTACCAATAATCTCGGTCTCTGGGTACGCATCTGCCATGTCGATGGCCCAGATACCCGTACCGGTGCCCACGTCGAGTACCTTGGACATGTGAGTGACGGGCGCGTCAAACAAGCGGTCATTCTTGAGCATGACCATGAAATGGTGCGCTATATCGAGGCCATTATTCTGTCTATCATCGTTGGGACCCCAGTATTCGGTCGTTTTCGAGTTCTGAAACGTTCGCCCGTGAAGATTGCGGTAGTCAAAGATGCTTTCCGAAAGAGACGCGGTCGAAGACGCAATGCTAGCAAAACATTAGCCAACGTTGCGCGTCACGAGCAAGCCCAACTAACCTTCCATCGTCCTCATATGCTGAATCCTCACCAGCATCATCCTGGTTCTATTCGATCGACCCTGATTAACAACCCCGGTCTGTTAAAAGTTGGGGGGTCGAGGCAAACGTACAAAGGGGATCTGCGTGTTTGTCGGGTGGGACGTGGTATCGCCAGGGGAAGACGATTGGACCACTTCGGCTGGGGACTTTGGGGACTTTGGCGACGGCTTCGAAGGCGACCTCGGTGCGTCTTGATCGGACTTGGGGCTAGACATGACGGGGTTCTAGAGAACTCGGCAAGAGGCAGCTCGGGTGTGACGAGATGTGGGGATTCCGCTGGCTTAGTGCGCTCTCAATGATGGGAAACGTGCTTTGAAGCTGGCAGGGAGAGGCATCGCGGGAGCCAGCTAAATTAATTACCCCGCTATTCTCCGGAATGAAGACGCGATATTTCCAGGGGTCTGAGACCCATTTGTCAGTCCATCTTCCGTGTGTGTGTGAGCCCCAGTTGGCTGGGGATAAGTATCGGGTCCGATGGAATGAACAGAACTTTGATGGAGCTTCTCACTCTTTTAACTCAGATGGGATAACCTCAAAGCATTGATGCTCAAGCTGTTGGTTGCAGCCAGAATGGTCACGTGGACTCCGCTTGGCTGACCGGTTCGTGCTGGGGTTCGTCCCGGGGACCTGGTAACCGATCGCCGCCCCCTTATGCACCCGCCCTGGATTGATTGGAATGTGTTGAACTGATGCTGTTCTCCTGCTTGTGCTATTAAGGTCTTATGCCCTGCAACTTGTACTCAATCCAGCCACGCGCACTCCTTGCTCGACACTCAGCTTGGGAAACTGGTATGGCTGGCTAAGCCTGTTACCGCAGAGATGGAAGTTTGCGCCCTCCACGCTAACACATACTATACCTACCAAAACAACCAGACACGTGACGTGTTCATATTCCAACACTTCTCTCTGATGAGAAATTGTCTCCATTCAGAATCTGATTTTCATCTCAAGGAATTAGTCATCCTTATTGGCAGCCAAAGTCAAGTCGCCGCGCCCTGGGCTTGCACCAATTCGGCCTTGCCTCACATCAAAATAGCAAATTTACACCTAGAGACGCCTCGATGCCTCCGTCAAGACCCTGTGCGAAAGTACAACATCCGTATCATAGTTAACCATGATAGAGAAAAAATCCCTACGACACACCGACTCCTTCCAAGACTGCTACGGCCTCTTTATTGACGAAAAGTACGGAGTATCTATTAAGCTTCCGCACGACAAGGAGAAGTTATTGGCTACCTTTGCACCAGCCAGCAATACGGGCCAATATCTGTGTTCCTCAGTCGATTGGCCAATTAGTCCTTGCAATGAGCTCGCGAATACAATATCAACAGCAGTCAGTCAATCCACTGACACCCGCCCTTTTTAGGATATCTGTTTCAGATACCAAAAACTCAGTGATGAAACTCAAGCACACCGAAATCCATTCCGTTTCCAGAGCTGAGTTGCCGCCGCTTTGTGAGCTGTTGCTGAGCTGTTGCTGGACCAGGGCTGATGCAGAGGTCGGCACATGCACCCATATTGAGATCGAGCCACGTGACTGGCTCTCACAATTCCTTTACCTACCTACTCAGCCAGACTTCCAATCTCACCACCGAAAACCATCGACCGATCATCAGTCCATCTTCCCATCTTCTAGCAAGCATCATGGAATCCACTTTCAGCAAGAGCCGTGGGGCCGGTAAAGGGGCCGACCAACGTCCGCACCACAGTGACAACGGATTTCTCCCCAGACATTTGCAAAGACGTAAGTGTTTGATCATCTTACCACTAAGATTATGCATACTAACTATCTTTCAGTACAAACAAACCGGTTTCTGTGGCTTTGGAGATAATTGCAAATTCGCCCACATCAGGGAAGACTACAAGCAGGGTTGGCAACTTGAACGTGAGTGGGAGGACGTCACCCAGGGGAAAAAGAAGGTATCCGACACAGTAGTCGCAAGAATAGACGGCAAAGAGGTCAAAGAGGTCAAAGAGGAGGAAGATGGCGACGAGGAAACCTTCCCGGGGAGCACGCTCCTTACTTGCATCATATGCAAGGCGACTTGCAAGAAGCCTATCTTCGCCAAGTGCGCGCATTACTTTTGTCAGTCGTGTGCGCTAAAGAGATGTCGGAAAGACCCGACCTGCGCAGCCTGTGGTGCAGACACGAATGGCGACTTCGACTCAGCCAAGAGAGTTGAGGAGCTACTAGGGATAATAAGGGAGTTTACTACAAAGCGGCAGCTAGCTGGCACTGGTCCGCGACGAGGTCCGCGACCAGAATGAAGGCTGGCGATAGCATGTGTACGTAGACCTTAGTGCTATGATGTGTTGGAAATGTGTTCTTTATTATAGTTGAAGTTGGGATAACCGATAGACAAGATGGTGTACGTAGACCTTGGATTTATGCGGTGCTGACCTTGCGTGCAATCTTGATACCCGGAAATCCTCTAGCACGATTCGCTTTCATGGCAGCCTCTCTTGCTAGCTTGAGAGCTGGAAACCGCTTTGGACGGTTTAGTAAGACCTAATTTTTGCGCGCAGCTGTGAAGCTTTGGTAACCTCCTGGTGCCACAGCCTCAACGGTATGACCACTAACTCCCTACCCTAGGACAGTTTTAATCCACCTCTTTCCGTGATACTCGGGGCCAATGAATCCTTGCACCACTTGAGGGTACTCCGGATCTGTGACTTCCGGAATGGTGAAGTTGCGGATATCTTGCTGAATCGTGTCCGTTGCGGCGGGAGCGGCAACAATAGAATTAGTGCAACGAGCTTCCTCTATAGAAGCAGTCCAAAAAGAGGCATCGGGCCAGATTGGCGTGAATAAGGTTACTAGGGACCGAGAGTTCTACATAATTCCATTCGAAACGGCGAAACCCCCTCTCGACTGCTATGGGTGAGGAACCGGTTATGATTAGCCACGCCAAATGACAAGATCATCTTTGTCATTCGAGCATCCATACGGAGGTTAAAGCAGTTTAATACTCCTTAACCTTTCATCGTGCAGATAGGTATGTGTCTTCGACTGCAGGTAGTGGGAAGACTAAAAAAAGGGGCGTTGTATCAGCATTGGGATATACTACTATGATGTCTTGGAAACGTATTCTTTGTTCCAGTTGAAGCCCGGCCCTCGGTGAGGTAACTGAGCCAGAAGACTGAGCCCCAGGAGGAGCAGGTAGAAGTGTCGAAAAGGGGGGGGGGAAGACAGGTCCGTCTCAGGTCTCTACTTTTGAACCATCTCCTAGTTTACCCGCGGCTGAAGCGCAGGTACGTAGGAGTCACAGACCCGGAGTGGAAGCGAGTCGGCCATCGATGTCTATCAAGATTTTCAAAAAGTCACAAGCTCGGAGTTTGGTGAACTGCGTGCCCTTCGAGGCGGCCGTGGCAGATCCAAGTTTCTCTGTCATTCCCAAGTCCGGCTCCGTCTACACCTTTCGCCGGCCTGAATCGATGGCGGTTCGCAAGTCAGTCACGCTACATCATCTACATAATGAACAGGCTGAGGACATAGACTTATGGTCTTGACACCGAGGTTGAAGAGAACCTATAGATGGGATGAGCATGCGTTTCAAGTTGCCCAAGGCAGTTTTGTTTTTTTGAGTCTTGGTTTATGAGTTACCCTTGCCAAGTGGTGTTGATCTTGACAAAGGTCACTCACTGTATTGGCATTGGGATATGATGCTATGATGTGTTGGAAATGTGTTCTTTATCATAGTTGAAGCTGGGATAACCGACATACAAGATCGTTGATCTTGACATGATTGAATGTTCAGTTCTATGGGCTGGTTAATTTCCCAAGAGGTTGACATCATTCATACTTATTGACAATCCCTCAGAATAAGTTTAATCGCACAAAGCATCACGGAACGGCAAACACCGCCTCCTCGAAATATCATGCCACGGAACACAGCAACTTCGTGACAATACTACTCGGCGAGTGGATGCTTGAGGTACGTCCACGACACAACACAAACATGCAGTGATCATGATCAACAAGGGGACACCAACCACACAAGTTCCTTTTTTGGTCACAAAGCAGCCTTTATCGCACTGTCTGCTCTCCTGCTCTTTTAACTGAAAGATTTTATTTGAGAATGGATTTTGAAGGATTGTCGCATTGGGGGCTATGCGCTAGCGGTGGTTCGAAAAAACACCGTCGGCCTGTTGGCGGTCACTTGAAGAGACAGACTCAAACTGCAGAAAACTGCAGAGTTGACCCGGCAAGTGTACGCCACTGATAAACAGTCCTGATTGATAAGCCGGCATTGATCAACACAAACACCCAATTCATGCAATCACTCTCAGCTGAGGCACTGAAGAAGCTACGTAGTACACAAACGATTCGTTCTCACTCAAACCCAAGGGCCCATTTACCTCGGCACATCTTCAAAAAGGTCTCCATCCTCGCGCTTGAAACACTTTAATTCGCCCCCTCGGATTCCACTCTTAAAATCGTTGGGTGCCACGTTTTTTTGGTGGGAAGCTGCTTAGCAGCCTTCGTCATCCCCGGGGCGGCCGAAGCCTCCGAAAGAAGAAGTCATCCCGGTCGGAGGCTGTCCGAATAAGTCAAATACCCCGTCGGACTTTTTGAGAGAAATCCCCAACGGTATACGTAAGGTACACTATCAAAAACGCTAACGACTCAGCCTTATGTGAAGGATTCGTTTTTTATAAACAAGTGGGATTTCCCTTTTGTTTTTGACGTCTTCCTCATTCATATCTCTTTTTTTACACAAAATTTTAAAAATCATGTCTCCTAAGCTTCCCATGCTGCCAGGCTTCACCGCCGTGAGCGATCAGATCCTCGTTCGAGAAGCTCTTCCTGAGCAACCTCCCGCCGACCATCCCGAAGCTGTCGTCATTTACGGCTGGGGCGATGGACTTCCCAAGCACGTTTCCAAGTACGCAGAGGGCTATCGCGTGCTGTTCCCCTACTCGAAGCAGATCATCATTCTGAGCCCTATCTCAAAGGCCATGTTTACCAGCCTTGATCAGCGAACAGAGGCCATGGTTCCTGTTCTTGAGAACCTTGAGAAGCTCCTGGGAGATCGAAAGTCGTCAGTTTTGATTCACGCCATGTCCAACACGGGTGCCATCAGCTACGGAACCACCCTCAAGGCCTTCCAGGATAAGCACTCTTCCGCATTCCCTCACCAGCTTCTCGTTCTCGATTCTACCCCCGGAAGCCCGTGGCTCTCTCGCCGAACCCTCGGAAATTGGTCCCGCGCTATGAGTCTGGGCACAGCAAACTGGTTCCCCTGGCCATTCGCCGTCACCCAGGCTCTCTGGGCCGGAATCCTTCTCGTCAATGGCGCCTACCAGTGGATCACTGGAACTGAACCCGCTGGAGCTTTTGCGCTGAGAGTTGTGGATGATGAGACTTTCGAGACCAAGGAGGCCAAGAGACTGTACCTGTACAGCAAGGAGGATGACCTGATTTCTTACGAGGACATTGAGGCCTACGTCGCCGAATCCAAGGAGCGAGGCTACGTAGTCCGCACAGAGCTCTTTGACGGTAGCGGACACGTCGGACACATGCGAAAGCACCCAGAGCAGTACTGGCAGGCTATTGAGGACGCATGGAAGTGGTCCAATGACGAAAAGAACGGCGCATAAGGGAGTACAAAAGGACGCATGGCAATGCGATGGGATTATGAGTTTGGATGTTTTTGTACATGTAATGAGCGTGGAATTCGATAGAGGTCATGGGCTGGGATTTGGCCTTATGGATATTGATCAATAGCGATGGCTTTGATAGCCTGCTTTTTCTACACATATTTTCTTGGTCTCTGCTGTTACTGTGAGAAGTCCAAGGCCTCATTTGGTGCATTGTGCTTGCTTTTAACGTCGGGCACTATCGGGTACGAAATCATGCAAGACTTATAAGTTTTCCTTATGTGCGTGAGGTGCGTGTTGGCTAACTAGCATATGATGCTTAACAGCATCGATACATCATAGATGGCAATAAGGGCGAACATTAAACATTCCAACCTTAGAGAGTAAGATGCCGGACAGAGGAAAGTTTTCGTTACGTTGCGGTGATGTTTAAGCAAGAGATAGCTTATGAAAAGAGGTTGAAACTCTTGTGTAGTTCCTCCTGCCTGTTTACTTGATTCTCAAATCAGGAGAGACGTTATAAATAAATAACAGATGGCTCTTGGGATATGATTTCTGCTCCTAGTTCAGATAAACTGCCGATAGTCTACCAAATCTGGCTATACGGTGCGCTTACGCGACAATACCAAGTCTCGAGGCTGACTATCTGACACTCCGCGTGAGTCATGCCGCCGAATACAGCCTCAGCGTAATCCCGGCCTCATATCTGTGATCATTTCTATAAAAATACCTGGGCATCTCTTTCTCCAGAAATCCTTTCGAGGTATCTTCAAGTTCACTCATTTATTCCTTTCCATCATGAGTTTCAACGTCGTCACACCCCAAACTCCTCTCCCCCCTTCAATCCTCCACCAACTCGCCCTCGGCAGCCCCCTAAATGAAATCTCCAACTATCCCGGCGGTGTACGACATTTTATCTTTTGGCATGGCGACCGCAACAAAATGACAAACAAACTTGAACGATCGATGCTCTTCTTTGTCTACCAGACCGGCAGGGTTGGTCCGCAGAACGGTTTTCGCCTCTGTTTGATTCATCAGGGTTTCCATATTGCTTCCTCTACAAAGGGTGAGGGTGAGGCAGAGGATGACCTTGATCGGTTGGAAAGGGATATTCCACAGGGTCGTATGGAGGTTGTTGTTCTGGGAGAGGCACCGGTTTATGTTAGCGAGGAGGATGGCGGTCACGTCGTGTTTGAAGAGGACTGAAAACAGGAACTCGAATTTTCAGCCCTTTCAACAAGATGAAAACCGTACCAAGATGATCGTAAGGAATGATAATCTCCACAAAGCAAAGAATGTATTTAGTTGATATGTCTCTCAAAAATTCCAACAACGCTATACTTGGAAGCAGGGAGTGTAAACTATGAAAAAAAGGAAACAGGAAACTAATCATAAGTCATAAATTCCAACCCCTATACCCCTCAAACAATCATTCGAGAAACCCTAGCAGCCAGATCCTGGATACTATACGGGTTCGTCAAATCATTAATAGGCAAATCAATCTGGAACGCATATCTCGCCCAAGACCTAACCTCGATAGCAATGAGCGAATCCATACCATACTGCACTGCTGATCTCGTAGGTTGGATCTCGCCAGCCTTCATCGAAAGTACCTGAGCCAGCTTGGCAACGAGAGCAGAACAAACGACAGGCTGCAAAGCTGCCTCTTTGCCCTCTGTCGCATCGGCTACTCGGCTCAGAGTGCTTCGGAAGGCCTTGACGGCTGTCTGAACTGCACTCTCTCCACTTTCAGAGTCGGAATCAATTGCCGCATTGTCAGCAGCTCTGTTTCGCAACAGACCAAACTTTGCGTCCTTGGCCCAAGACTGCCATTCTGCTGTAGCTTTGTCAATCATGCCAAAGCTAAGCACAATCTGACCCTTTGAAAAGTCATCGTAGGAAGAGTCTCTAGCCAAGTTTGCACTGGGAGAACCAGTTGCAATACACCCCTCAACAACACGGAGAACATCCCTAACTGTGATGGGTCTGAGTCCACGGGACAAAAGCGAAGCCTGGATCTCGGGACGCTCGCTAATGTTACCGACGTCCTCGACAAATCCGAGGTCAACTGACGAAGCTGCAAGTCCGAGACTTTGACGGTATCGAGCAAAGGTGTCGAGGAATGTGCTGCTTGCAGAGTAATTCGATTGACCCTCGTTACCCAAGACTCCGCAGCCTGAACTGAGCATGACGAAGAAGTCGAGGTCTTGGTTGAGAAGGCAGTTATGGAGGTTCAGCGTGCCGTTGACCTTGGGGCCGAATACCACGTCAAAGTCTTTCAAGGTGATATCCTCAAAGAATCGATCCTAGCCAGAATGTTAGATGGGAACACACATGAGAATCGGGAGTAGACTCACGCTAAGTCTCAAGGCAGAGTGAATAACTCCACCAACAGGAGTCGCAATAGAAGCAACGAGACGTTCAACAGCTGCAAAGTCACCCACATCGCAAACCTCAACACTGGCATTGCATCCATAAGATGACAATTGTTGCAAAAGATCATCAGCCTCCAAGGCTCTTGAAACCGAACTGGTGGCCAGGATGAGGTTTCGAGCGCCGTAGCTGGCCATCCACACGGCAATTGCACGTCCCAAGCCACCAAGACCACCTGTGATTATGTATGTCTTGTGTGGACTGAATGCAGAAGTCTTGGGTCGTGTCTAGATGATGGTTAGATACAGGCTTGAGTGAAACGTGAGAGCACATACCTTGATCAATTGCTTGTCATCGACATTTGCAAGTGAAATGACTTGTTTACCCTCACCACCTTCTGACAGTGTCGAAAAGGCTGACTGTAGGGAGTGAAGTCCAGTCACCGAAACCGACAGGTCAAGATCGATTTCTCGCTTCTCAACCATGTCAACCACCTGATCCAGCAGCCTAAAGCAATCCAAAAGTCAGCTATCAGAGGATACACACGAAATGAGGTCAACCACTTACTTTCCGAGCTCCTGGCTGCTGTCATGATAAGCATCCGTAAGATCAATAGAAGCAAACATGACATTCTTGTTAGGTCGAGCGTAAAACTCATCACCAAGAGTTTCACCCAAACCCATCTCGATATATGTTCCACGGTTCGCCACCAGATGAGAAAACTCTGCATACTGGCCGGACCGAGTGTTGAACACGAGCTTGAAAGCTTGGCCGTCAGTGTTGGCACGGGAACGGCCGGTGCTTGTCGGGACAACGAAGATCTTGGAGGAGGAGATTCCGTGCTTGAGGAGGAGGGACTTGTTGTTTTTGTCGCTGACTGTGGCGCAAACATCGAGCTTGAGTGCCTTTGCTGTCTTGATTAGGGCGATGCCTTGACTTGACGTGCCGTTGATGATGAGGATTTTCTAATGCCATGTTAGTACGACTCTTGAGGTTAATATGGTACACATACCTGGCCTGGCGAGACTCTAGCAGCCGTAGTCAACGCATACAACGCAGTGACAAAGTTTGTAGGAATAGCCGCCGCATCCTAAACCCCAGTTAGCCATACGATCTCACTAATTCTAGAGCTTGTCTTACCTCGAATGAAAGCGAGTCAGGTATCTTTCTACAGCAATGCGAAGGTGCCAGGTAGCGTGTTGTAAAAGTCCCCTGACCAATGACGGCAACTCGATCTCCTGGGCTGAACGACGTAACATCTGGAGCGCACTTCGTGACGATACCAGAACACTCGCGGCCGAATTCCGTCGCTGGAAGAGATCCTTGGGCGATCCATCCGTCCTGTAACAAGGTTAGAGAACAGCAATCGATGGAGGAAAATCAGTTGTACTTACCCGTTCGTCAAGTCCAACGGCTCTAACCTCAACAAGAACATGTCCATCTGGCAAAGCAGAGTGCTCATCATCTTGCGCCATGGTCAAACTCTCCAAGATACCAGGTTCTCCCACAACTAAGTGATGAGGAGCCTTGACAACCTGCGTAACAGGAGCCTCCATCTTTCTCGCAGGACCAAAGGCGTTTTCCAGACGGGCATCCTGCACAAGCCTGCAAGTCCAGAGCTGCCCGTCCTTCTCAGCCACCTCGTAATCCAACTTGGAGATTGGATCGTCATGTGAGTAATGGATCCGTTCCAAGACGTGGTAGATGATGTTGGGGATAGCATCTCCCTCGCTGGTCAAGTCAAGAGTGTACAGCTCAAGTTGACTGTTTTCCCCTCGGAGTGTTCGTGCAAAACCTGTCACAAGACCTCCTGTCGTGTTCTTAGGGTCCAAGTATACCTTTTGGGTAACCCAGATGCACTTGATTGGCTTGGAGAGGAGTGACTTCAAGGCGTTCAACTGCTCTGGTTGAAGAGAGGCAAGAAGACTTCCTTCAGCCTCATCCACGAGGATGAGCCATTCCCCAGACCATTCTTGTGAAGCAAGCTCTTCAAGACGACTGGATGTGGCAGAGACACCACGTTTGCTGAGGTATTGACCAATGTTGTCTCGTGTGGATGCATCGTTACCAACTCCAACGACTTGCACCACCTCCTTAGCAAGTGGCTCAGGAGGGGTATAGTTTGTCGGCTTTGCTCTGGCCATCATGACAATGGTGCTCGAGATCTGATCAACATCGTTCTTGTCGCGTCTGCCTTCAATTTCGGAAACGCTGTCGAAATCCGCAGCGAGCTCTTGACGCCATTCGTCCATGGTAAGACCAGGTCCAGAGCGACCAGGTGATCGAGGGCGTAGCCACCAGCCAGTCAAGGGTCCCTACAAAAAATTAGTGATGAAATCTAAATGATGGGGTCATTGACCATACCCAAAGGAAATTGGCTGAAGTCAGGTCTAGAAGTTCAAATGTTAGCAAATCTTGCGAATTACAAACGGAGCATGTTACTTACCCTCTGACAGCTCACCAACCAAGAGGTATCCATCGTCACGCAACAAAGATCGAATATTCTTCATTGCGAAAGGCAAGTCGGCAGTTGCGTGCAGAACCTAGCGTAGGATGGTCAACAATCGATAGAACAACCCAGGGTGTACATCCAGGACTTACATTCGCTGCAACCACAAGGTCATACTTCTCATCAGTAAAACCCTGCTTAGAAAGATCCTTTTCGATATCAAGAGTCTTGAACTCGATACGATCCCACTCAGAAAACTTCTTCTTAGCCTTGTCAAAGAAACCAGCCGAGATGTCAGTAAAGGTAAACGACTGGTAGGCATTCGGTCCTCCAGCCTTGGAGAAACCGCGCAGCAACTCTGTCGTAGCACCACCAGTTCCAGCTCCAATCTCCAAGATCTTCATGTTAGGATTCTTGTGTGCCAGGAGCTCAGCAACAGAGAGGAGCTTCTGGTTCATGCTCGTTGTAAAGATGCTCTCTTCGTAGAACCTGTACAACAGATCGTTCTCTAGCCAGACTGCTAGTGCTTCGACTTCTCCTCGGAAGATTCTTCCCATGTTGATGGCTAGTTGAGATACGATGGATGCATCGACAGTCTCAGGGATACCAGAGTTTGAGACGACGTTTGCGATGGCATCTTGTACTGTCTTGAATCCATTCTGCTTGTGACGCGCCACGAGTCTTTCTTTGAGCAACTCAGCTTGGTCAAGAAGCCACGAACGGTAGTTTTGCAAGTGTGGTGCCAAGTCTTGTCCCTTTTCGAGACCATTCTCGACGATGAGGGGGATGAGCTCCTTGACCAAGTTCTCAAGATTGACAAGCTTCTTCTCTGCTGGAAGACTCTTGATCTGGATCGAGTTGAGCATGGGATCAGTGCTCGAGATGTTGCCAATGTCAGGTCTCCAGATGAGTCTCAGCCAGGGGAGAGTAGTTTGGTCATCACTCTGAGCTCTGTCCATCTGCAGACCTTCCACAACAAAGAAAGGCTTCGATGACGAATCATAACACTCGACGGTTCCCTCAATCCGGCCAAAACCCACGGGTGATGTATTGGTGGTGACAGACGCAATGTCCGTCTTCTCAGCAGGCATGCGGATCGAAATCCTCTTCATCTTGGAAGGCAACAGCAAAGTATCGATCTCTTGGAAGTATCCAGAGCGATTAGCCAAAGCGGGTGTTTGCAGAGCAGCATCCATCATTGCAGGATGCAAGAGATATCGCTGGCCACGAATGGGGGATTGAGCAACAGAAGTCATGTCAATCTTGGCAGAACAAGCCGAGAGACTTGGGCGAACCCGAACTTCATTGAGAAGCTGGAACTTGGGACCATAGCCATAGCCAACTCTTTCCAGAGTCTTGTAGTAGCTCTTCAATGGTACCTTGAGGGGCATGTGATGCCAAGAGGTTCTGCGTGAAAGAGCACCATCATCGTTGCCCGCTAGAAATCGTCAGCTTGAATCACCAATCGTTTTAGTATCTGTCACTTACTTTCAAGTACTGTAGCTTTGCCATGACAATGGCGGATATCAACGTCACCTCTCAGTGAGGAAATGGTAAAGTCATACCACGTCTCATCTGATCTGGCATTGTCATTCTCTGGGATGAGTGTGAGGAAGAGATCGATGGGTGACTCGTCAGGAAGAATAATAGAATTCGAAAAGACAAAGTCTTCAAATTCGAATGAACGAGTTGTCCAATCAATCTCCTTGTTCTCTTCTTGCACTTGCATCAGGGCCTCCACGACCATTGCAATGCCAGTAGTGAAGGAAAATGTCACAATGCCATTGACCTGTCTCGAATCAGTCATGTCTGCAGTAAATCTTCTCTTTCACTTACCTGGTGATCAACGAGCCAAGGCGCATCTTCAATCGAGACCTTGTTCCTCCATGTGGGAGCTGCTGGATTCACTCCTCGACAACGAGTTCCCAGAATCTCATGTCGTGGTGATTTCCGGAAACGCCATTCCTGGCTGTTTCGTGGTTCCGTCCATGGTGTCGATGAATAGTCCCAAGCATAAGCGGGAAGATTGTCTTGAATATGATTGGGGAGACGTCCAGACTTGCCATTGACTTGGTCCAAATCCAACTGCTTTCCATTGAGGACCAAGTCTCCAGCAAGGCTCAGCAGCTGTTGGCTCGAGTCTGCATTTCGAAGCATGGTGGCAAAGTAGGGGAGCTGGGGAGAACCAGGGAGAGACTTCATAATCTCAGATGTAGGACGAGAAAGCAATGAGTGAGGACCAAGCTCGACACAAAGATCCAACTTGCGATCTGCTTGAGACATGGCAAGAATCACTGCATCAGTGTAAAGAACTGGGGATACGAGGTTCGCCCCCCAATAGTCAGCATCAACCTCTGTACCCTTCAGCTCGAGACCTGAAACGGATGAGTACATGGGAACCCTTCCGGCCTTGGGATGCACGAGAGCCTTGAGGTTACCGATGTACTCATCCACCACAGTCTTCATGGCACGAGTGTGGTAAGCTCGAGTCACAGCGACGGCCCTAGACATGATGCCATGACTGGAAAGGTCAGCGGCCACATTCTTAACTCCCTCAGCAGAACCTGCGAGAGTAAGATTCTGAGGACCGTTGAAGCATGCAATCTGCACATCGTGTTTCTCCAATGCATCTTGCAACTCTTTCGCGTTCGGTGCACTTCGAACAGCCAACATGGCACCCGCTGGGGCGTTCTGGCAGGCGATTCCTCGATAGAATGCGACAGTGATGGCTTCCTTGGCGGTAAGAGCACCACAAGAGTATGCGGCGGCTGTCTCTCCACCTGAATGGCCAACAACGGCATCTGGGAGGACGCCCCAGCTGGAAAGAAGATCTGACAGTGCGATTTGGACCGCCATGGAAAGGGGATGGGCGAGTGCCGGCGAGTCAATCTCTTCTTGTGAGAGGTCGGCAGTCAACTTGTCTATTAAGAGGTTAGCAAACAGTAGGCAGCAAATTGGAATCATCGTGGCTGGACATACCTATCAGGGACCAAGCCGACTTGCTCGATGACTGAAGTTCTTTAACAACCTCATCAAGCTCATGCAAAGTGTTACGAGCAACAGGGAATGCCTCAAGGAGACGTTTACCCATCTGAGACCACATAGCTCCTTGACCTGTGAACGCAAACAAAACTCGAGGTGTACCAGAACTAGAAGGCGCTGAATTCGACTTTAGGGCATTGTTCTCTAGTTGCTGGATGAGATCGCCGACTGTTTGGGCAACAGCAAACGACTTCCAAGGTCGGATATTGATCTGACTTCGTGCGTTTAGAGCTTTGATGAGAGGACCTGTGAAGGTGTGGGATTCATCGTGAGTTTTGAGAAACTCTAGGAGGTTGGTTGTGTTTGTGTCTCGAGAGCTGCGAGAGGCGCCAGATGTGAAGACGAGGAAGGATGGTTTGTTGGCTTCCTCATGATGGCCGTTGACGCCGTTGGTACCATTGACTTTGCCATTGGTACCGTTGGTTGCTCCATTGGTGTCATTGACTGTGCCATTTGTACCATTGGTGCCATTGACCACACCATTGGTGCCATTAACTGCACCGTTGGTGCCGTTGGTACCGTTGGTTACCCCGTTGGTGCCATTAACGGTCCCATTGGTTCCATTAACTGCACCATTGGTGCCGTTAGCTGACCCATTGGTCAACTTGGGCGGCTCGTAAAACTCAACAACAGCATGAGCAGTAGATCCACCGATACCAAGCGAGTTGACACTTGCTCGGCGTATAGACTTGGAGGGCCAAGGCTGGGGGCTTGTCGCAACACGAACCCTCCACCCATCAAAGTCAACTACAGACATCAGATTCAGTTTGAATCCAAAATAGGCGTAGGAAGTAGGAAACACTTACTCTTGGGGTTGGGTGTCTTGTAGTTGGTGTTGGGAGGAATCTCTCCCTTTTCCAAAGCCAAAACGACCTTGATCAGACTGCTCAAGCCACTAGCAGCCTCTGAATGTCCCACATTCGGTTTTGTCTGTTTACTCATTAGTTCATGGTTTTCTCACAGGAATAGAGAGAAACTTACAGAACCAACCCAAAGTGCATCTTGGGTTTTGTGACTGTCGGAAAAGACTGAACCGACGGCTCCCAACTCTATACAATCACCCACGGGTGTACCTGTTCCGTGACACTCAAAGTATCCCGTCTCACTAAAGTCATTGATTCCTGCTTGGGCATAGGCCTGCAGGATGGTAGCTGCTTGAGCTGTGCCGGAAGGTTCCGTAATTGCTGGAGTAGCACCAGAACTATCCTTGTCAACTCCACCCAAACTCTATCAACCTTTGGAGAACATACCTGTTTGATGAAGTACCCCTAATAACAGCACGAATGCTATCCCCATCTCTAATCGCATCGCTCAATCTTTTTACATAGACAGCGTTTGTTCCCTCTCCACGTCCGTATCCATTAGCGCTTGCGTCAAATGTCTTACATTGACCATCTGCAGCGATAGCGCCAAGACGTGTCAAGGACAATGCATAATCTGGGCTTAAAAAGAGGTTAGATGCACCAATCACAGCGCCGTCGCATTCCCCAGCTTGCAATGCTTGGCAGGCGAGATGCAGGGCTACCAGTGCGCCGGAACAGGCTGTATCGATGGTGACACTGCATTGATTGACAGGTGTCAGCACCCAAACTTTTCCAAGGTAGGTCTCATGTCGCGCTCATCAAGAGCCGCAATTCAACGACATCAAACTTAAATAGAAAAAATGAACGACATACCTAGGACCACCAAGATCAAGTGCATGACTGATTCGGTTTGCAAGCATAGTCCGTGTTGTTCCAATGGCGATAAAAGTAGGAAGATATTCAGGATCCTGCATAAGCATGTCGTGATAATCACTCACAAACATGGCAGTATAACAACCAATCTTTGACTTTGAAATGGTCTCCATGGAGATATTAGCAGACTCGAGACATTCGTAAACAACCTCGAGCAACTGCTTCTGCTGAGGATCCATAGCCGTAGCCGTGTCCTTGCTTATACCAAAGAACTTGTGATCAAACTGCTTAATGTCACCCTTGACAAAGTGAGCACCTCGGAAAGCCTGAGCTCCCTTCTGGTTGGGATCCATAGAGAGGAAATTCTCGGCGTTGAACCGATCTCTTGGTATCGCCGTTGCTGACGATCGTCCTGCTCGGACATGATCCCATAGGTCTTGGGGTTTGTCGATGCCTCCTGGGAGACGACATGCCATGCCCACAATGGCAATTGGCTCCCGCCATTGAGAAACATGTGAAGCCATATTGTGTTGAAACAAGATGTGGGGAGTAAAAAGATGAAGGTATTCTCAGTGATTCATTCCAGAGAGGAAAGAGAGTCTACACGAAGAAACGATGGATCGTCATGAAAACATGGGCAAGCATAAGCATCACATACAAATACAAGCCTAAGTCAAAATCTCGTCCAGTAATCAGCGCATTCGTCTACCTACCACATCAGGACATTCACCCGGTTCATGTTCGTTCCATTGCCCGGTCCTAGTCTACCCCACTAATGCATGAACCGGCTCAACTTCGAGTCCGGATCATGCGGTGTACTACCTTGCCAGTTATGATCGAAGGATCACGTTAAGCTAGGTAGCCTATTTGTCATGGATGAACCTGCCAATTATCTTCAATTGTAGTCAGTTAGAGGCACCGGGTAGCGCGGGAACGACTCTCTTGCATATCTACTCCGGGCCGGGATCAACATCCCTAGTACTTAGTTACTAAAATTATGTCGTACAGAGCGCTTATAGACCACCTTGAACTATCCAAAATGGTGGTTGAAGGAACCATATTTTTCTACAAGAGGATATCGTCTAATGCAGTGATTTAAACACCGCAAGCGGGGAGCTACGCTAACCAATCAATACAACCCTGTTTGTGGTAAACTAGGTAGGGGAACGTATTACTACGTAGTATGCGCATCCCCCCTCTCTATCATTTCCCACATAACGTCGGAGATCATACCATCAAGATGATAGATCAACTTGTTTAGCCGCTGATCTTCCTTGCAAAGGCCAAGGAAACATGGAGGGTCATAAACTTCCCGCACTGCCACGTCACGTCAGCGGGTATCCACATCTCGGCTCCGTCCAACATGGCCTCCAAAGGGTTACTTTGCTGTTGGGGTCTGATCCTCTCTCGTTGCCAATCATGGAGCTTGGACAAGGACATGGGGACCCTAGGACTCTCTCTCTCGGTCTCAGGCTCGGCGACAAAAGGGAAAGAGGGGGAGGGGGAGATCGATGTTTGCGTTCTAAACTGGGTCTCAAATCGTTAGATGATCCAGTGTTGCAGTGAGGGGTAAGATATCTTGTAACGACATGGTTTCAAGATGCTATCAAGATAGGGTGATAATCTATGTAGAAACATCCGAGTCTCTCATACCCTTCGGTCCCAACAGAAAGCAGTGTAACAACAAAGAAAACATGCCATGCCATTCAGTCCCCCCCATCAAGGGTCTAGTTCTATGACTCCATATTTTTCTTCATACCATCCCAATTATCAAAAAGAAAAAACTCCCTAGTGAAAGAACAAGAAAAAAGCAGTGTAACATAGACGTCCCGTGGATGTTACTACATGCATGCAACCCCCTCCTTGACAGGCCAGGGCATCCCCCCACCCCCCATTCTATGCTAAGTACCGCGAACCCATGTGCTGCCGGTTGTTGGCTACGTCCTGCAGGTGACCCTTTCGAGGAAGAAACCTCTCCGGGTCGTCTAAACGAAGGACCCTACTTTGCCATAGGAAGAGAAGATTCCGATGCCGAGGCTGAGATTGAGGTCGACATTGCCGACGTTGCTGAACTATTCAACGGCTTTTGTGCACAAATGGTTATTCTAGATGACAATTATAAGCATAAAAGTCCAATGAAGGGAGGAGGATAGTACTCACAGCGTCATGTAGGAATGGTATTGTGTGTTACCAATCTCTTTCCGAACATCAACCAAAAACGTCTTGACTTCATCCGGAGTCCATCCCAACGCCGTCGTATAAACAGGCATAGACAAAGGCTCAAGAATAAGCAACCAATTCTGCGTCATCAGATGACCAATACGCTGCAACTTTCTCCCAGGATAGCACGCATTAGTCGGCGCACCATTCCTCGTCTCGATGATATGCTCAAAGCCTGTCTCCTGTAGCAACGGCTTCAGCTTATCTGGGTAGTATAGCGTTGTACCACACTGGCGCATTCCTTGCTCGAGCAGATCATTCCATTTTCGGAACGCGGTACCCCGGAGTGAATGATTCGGTGATTGTAGAATTGCGATCCATTCCGTGAATTCTACCCATCCTCCTGGTTTCAGATTGTCCCAGCTTGATTTGATTAATTTTCTTTGATCCTGAACGTCGCCGAGTTGTCGGATGTGGATGAAGTCAAAGTTGCCGTTGCCGTTGAATTCCCAATCGTGGGTGATATCCATTGTTAGGAAGCTGCAGTTGGATCTGGTGTATGGCGGGTTAACCGGGTCAATGTCGACGCCTAGAACGGTGCATGAAGGGTGTCTTTGGGCTATCAAGATTGTTAGCAATGGCACAGAAGCCATGAACGTGTAGGCGAGACTTGCCAAATTCCTACATAGCAAATGTCAGTAACAGATACAAATCATCAATGAATAAGAACTTACCAATGCCCATGTTCCAGGGCCAGTGCCGACATCAAGAACACGCCTCGGCTTTGGTGTGATAGGTGATAAGTGAAGCTGCCCTCTAAAGATATCGATAATGACGGAGTGTTGAATGGCTAGCGTAATCTGTCAGCAAGCGCGTAAGCAACGGGCCTCAATCCATACCATTTCTGTCTTGTTCTTGCTAAAACGAAAGCGTATTAGTACAATTATCCAAGGGCATAATGGGTGAGACGGAAACATACCTGGGTGTTTGCCACATATCCGTAACCTGTGGGGTTGTTTGGTTAGTTCCCCGATGCTAATGGCTTTAAGGGAGGGGGGAAACACGTACGAACAGATGGTTTGTTGATGTTGTTGAACGTCTTTATCAAAGATTGAAAGAAACGTTTAGAGCGTGATGTGCTGGTCTTTGTGGAACTTCTGTGTCAAGTTAGCATGAGAAAACAGATGAACATTAACCTCATCGATCAGTATGATGATATTCATCACCCCATTCATCCACACAGGAAGGGTAATGAAGATAATGAGAAATTCTTACCGTTCCAAAGGCTTATAACTCGGCGTGTAGTATTCATCTGAAGAATCTGAAGATCCATCTAGATTCTCTGTAGGAAGTGGACCAGTTGGCTGATAAACAACTTGATCTTCAATAGCAGCCTACATCTCAAAATGTCAGTTCAAACCAAACAATTCATCATCAAAAACAACCCACATCCTCAGCTGCTCTAGCCCGTGCAGCCGCGGCCGGGGAAAGAGTCTGCCGTTCCCATCCCCCTGAGCGACGGCTAACGGGCGTCCCGGGGAGACCCCCGCTAGCCCCGCCGCCCTGGTGGTGGTGCTGGCTGTCACCAGACACGCTAGAGGAATAGTTCGAGGACGACGAGGCGGTGAGTGTCGTCGACGTGGGAGTGTGTGCAGGGCCCCTTGTCATGTTCATCCCTGATGACGAACCGCCACCACTTTTCGTTGAACTTGGGGCGTCGTGCAACCCCTTGTCCGTGTTGGTCGAGGACATGCTGCTGTTGTAACGCGGGCCGCGCCGAAACCCAACCCGTTGGTCGTGTCGCTCTATCTTAGTTTGGTTTCTTTGGCGTCTTTTTGGAGGAGAGGGTAAAAAAAAAAATAAAAGAAAGAAAAGGAGAATGTAAAGATGTCAGTATTGATACCTGTGATATTGATTTGCTGCAAGGACTATACGCGTGGTTTTGATATCGTCGAACAAAAAAAACGTGTGTCGGGCTAATGGATCTGGAAAAGCTCCCAAGATGGGATCATGTTCCTCTTCTATAATTTCCTGCCGTACTGAACCCCATCCTTGTTGTTGTCTCGTTCTCTCAGTGATCAGCCGAGTCTAGCCCTGTCCGGTTGGGTCAGAACCCGCAAAAGGCGTCTCGCTTAATGACATAGGGGGGCATTTTTTTTCATGCCAGACCTAGCGCAGTTTAGAGTTTTGTCGGATATCATGTTCATTGGGTTAGAAAATCCGGCTTATCCTTGGGTATTGGTTGGGTTTCAACCGGGAGCTGTTAAAAAGCAAAAAAAGGAGCCCATTTCGCAGATCGAACCCTGACCCCGTCAGTGATCATCTTTCGTCGTCAACACCAACGTGATCTCATAGGTGCTGTTGAAGGCCATTGTAGGCTGCCCTTGCGAGCCTTTGTATGTGAGATGTGAACCTTGGGCAGTGAAATCGTCTTTGCTGGCCTTTGACAACCGGTTACCGTTTGCAACTTCCCTAGGTATTGTTGAACAAAGTGCTCGGACGCATCTCCATATCCCTCCAGGTTTAAAGATGATATAGTTACATCTGTTAATGGGGAGCGCTAGACGGCCCGAGCCGTATCCGTAAACTCGAAAACTGAGGTGCACATATTCCGCGGCCACGTGTCCAACGCCAGGTTTTTCCGCGCCATGATGCCCCTGTTCTAGTGGATAATCTATCTAGTAGTGATCTTTGCAAAGACTTTATCAAGACGCAACCCTGGAATTTGACGATACTTTCTGGACGAGGCTACTCTTTGCCTGTCGTTCTCGCATAGGTGGATGGGGGTTCAGTACGCTGGCTTCCCCTTCGTCATCAAAGCAGCGCTCTCGTACCTGCCCGACTGCCATGCTCATGGGTCCAGTCTAGGGTGGTTGCGTTTCTCAAAGTAATCTTCCCCTTCACCATGACTTTGTTTCTGACCAGGTTCATTATCATGGAGGGGGTGTATTTTTTCCATACTTTGGCTCGTGTTACCACGGCAGTCATATTGCTATCGCTAAATATACGTTTGGGAAGCAGTCGTAGAGGAGCGTTGTTAGTATCTGGTCCTTTACTATATGTCCCAGGCTCAGTCAACATGAAGCGTAAACAGTGAGTGAATTTATAGAAGGGAAACCAAGTAGGTATAAACTATTGCTGCTTTTAAGAGAATGATGGTTGAGCATACCTAAAGACTAGCCTAGCGTGAGAATTAAAGACCAAGGTATATCCACTCATTATCCCAATCATAGAGTTTCATAAGAATTCAATCTTTATTCCTGTAGCTCAGCAAAACCCCATAACCTTGAAAGTGAGTCTAAGCTCATACTTGGATAGCGATCATGACTCTGGATCATAGCTCCCATCAAGCATAAAATCTGTAGTGCGTAACAGCTCAGACACCAGTTGTTGCGTCCCCCAGGAGAGTCAATTTCTTCACTCGCCCATGATAGACCTCTTACCCAACTTCATCTCCTGTCCTGCCAGGCCCACAGCAGTATTTTCACGCAGGCATAGCTAATCCCGAACTGGTGAAAGCTCCACAGAGTCTCTCATCTATGTTCGACGCTCTACTGCAGAAATGTCTCCTTGCGAACCATAGATCCAGGAAGAGGTATCTATGCCGTGTCAAAACCAGGGAACATAGATTACAGAGAATGTGCGGAAACTGAAGAATATATGCCGATTTGGCGGATCGAAGCGGCCTCAGATTGCATCCGTCGATGAGGTATTCAGCCACATTCCTGGGCAATACATGCCAGCGTCGTTGTCGTCACGACCCTCCACAATGGCGATCCACCACATCCCGCATCCCACATCCCACATCCCACACCCCACATGGTCAAAACAAAGCATGTGAATGCACTGTGTTAGGGTCTCAGCAGGTGAATTAACCTGCTGGATCCAGCCAGAGCCCTATGACAATGGCCTACACCAAGGTAGCATGCGGACTTCAAGAACACCGACCCGAGCTCTTCAGTTCGTGGATGCCATTGGGCGGTTCAGTGTCATCACATCACCCTGTCTGGGATCTTACTCCGAGAGGCCAGGACGTTGGAATTAGAGGAATTAAAATATATATACTTACGCGAGCACTAAAAAGCAGCACAACCTACAGAACTCTTCTCTTATCAGACCAGCCCATACCAGTCACCATGCCGTACTTGTCCACTACGCACATTCAGTCTCTTGACCTTGCCTTGCCACTTGGAAGCCTCATAGTCGTCTCCGGTGTCAATGGCTTCATAGGAAGTCACATCGCCGACCAGCTCTTGGCTATAGGATACCGTGTTCGAGGCACCGTCCGAAGCTTGGAAAGGTCTGGGTGGCTGAAAGGGTACTTTGGACAGAAGTACGATACTGCAAGTTTTGAGCTCGTTGAAGTAGTGGAAATCGACAAGGATGGCGCCTTTGATGACGCAGTTGCTGGTATACAGTCATCTATTCCTTATATCCATGGGACAAAAGCTGACCCAGTTCAAGGGGCCGAAGGCGTCGTCCACACCGCGTCAATCAACAATCTCGACAGGAACCCAGACAACGTTGTCCCCAAGATAATTGCCGCCACCCTCAGCATCGCCAAGTCGGCTGCAAAGTCTCCCTCTGTCAAGCGGCTCGTCCTCACATCGTCGATCGCCGCCGTCGCCGACCCAAAGCCAGGCGTTGCTGAAGAACTCACTGAAGATACATATAACGAAGAAGCTGTCGAAATCACTTACTCAGGAAACATCCCTCCTGGTCTATTTGGGGGACATACCGTGTATGCTGCGGGTAAGACCAAGGCGGAGCAGGCATTTTGGCAGTGGTATAAGGAAGAGAAGCCCGACCTTATCGTCAACACTGGTAGGTTGAGCAGCTTGTCGCAGATGATTTAACCCTGACATGAAGTCTATAGTCCTTCCCAGTCCTTGTTTTGGAAATGTGCTTTCTGTAGAGAAGCAGGGTTTTGGCTCGGCAAACGCCGTGTTGAAGCTTCTGTTCGATGGCGATACGTCTAACAACGTACTCGATATGCTACTAGCGCGTAAGAACAGGTTCTTACAACTATATTAATGACATTGGCTGACATTCCCTTGAAGAATGGTATGTCGACGTTGTAGACGTATCCATCCTCCACATCAGTGGTCTACTCCTCCCAGAAGTAAAGTCCGAAAGACTTTTTGCAAACGCCGGCACATACACTGTCAACGACTTTCTCCGTATTTTCCGTACCCTGCACCCGGATCTTAATATCAGCGATGATATTCCCAACGTCAAGCCTGACCTCAGAAAGGTCCCCGACGAGAGACCAGCCGAGGTGCTGAGACTGCTGGGCGTTCCGGGCTGGACCTCGTTGGAGGATTGTGTTGGTCCCTTGGCTGAGCAATTTGCAGCAGCTTCTGAGTAATAGCAATCGTAGTTGAGATACAGATGATAGTGTCCTCAACAATGCGTAGTGAGAGGGTGTATTCACGTGGTAGTTGGTTAAAAGACTTTGCTTTCTACCTATAGATCTTGGTGTTTGAGACAGTTGACAGTCGCTCCTCTAAGAAAATCTAGGGGGTTTGGGCCCTCTATAGAGTGTAGATAAATTGTTTAGTTTTCCAAACCTCAATGCCCAATTAACTAATTACCTTCCCTTTCTCCAGGAAACTTAGAGGGGTCAGAAATCAGGGTGATCCGAAACCCTCCAAGGTATCTTGACTTGCCTTCCTTGGGGCCGCCTGGGAATGACACTCGGGCACCCAGTTGTAGAATCATCGTCACCTAGCCAAGAAGCACGATACTCGTATCCGTAAGCAACGAAAAGAGAGAGGCCGAAAAGTCCGGTCCCCGCTCGGACTCGGTGTCCCTCGGAGTTCCGTGATCAAATGGACAACCGGAGTTTTAGCCACACCGCCGAGTCCGTGTCATGGAACTCGATCTCAACTCGAGCATGCTCATTAACCAGGTGTAACTGAATGGGAATGGATGTGGGCTTACAAATACAATATGATGATGCAACTACAGTTTCTAATATCTCGACCCATCATAACTCTGGGCCGCGGATCGTGATCCTCACCGATAGAGTATAAGTAGGGTCATCAATCTGGTGAGCTGAAAGAAAATCAAAACTCCAGATCCAACACACACTCTTATTTAAACCATGACTGTTGCTATTGCTGGTGGTACTGGCGGGCTTGGCCGTGCCCTCGTCGAAGCCATCCAAGCTCGTGGCAAGCATCAAGTCCTCGTTCTAACAAGAAAGGTAACTGCCCACCTCGACCTCTATACCAAAAAAGTTGGTAAAAAAGGCTGACCTGAAAAAGGACACACCAGGCCTGGCGGAGCGTCTGGGCGCCCCTATTGCCACGGTGGATTACTCTAATGTTGATTCCATCGCATCAATTCTTGAAGAGTTCAACATTGAGATAGTCATCTCGGCTGTGAACAACATCAGTGGCGATAACAGTTCGGAGATAAACCTCATCCATGCCACTGAGAAGTCAAAGCCAACTAAGAGGTTCATCCCAAGCTACTTTGGTACCCCATACACTCCCGAGTAAGAGCCCCAAGTACCCGCAATTGCCCTTTCTAACTTGTCATCTCCCCTAAATAAAAGGCAGTACGAATCATTCCCTCCAGCATTGGCCAAGAAAGCAGCGATAAAGGCACTAGAAGCCAGCTCCTTGGAGTGGACTAGGGTTTATAACGGCTACTTCCTGGACTACTACGGAACACCAAAGTGCAAGTCATACCTGGACGATATTTCCTTCTTCATTGACATGCGGAATAACTTTGCTGCACTTCCTGGCTCTGGAGAAACACCCGTGGTTTTCACCCACTCGTTCGACGTTGCAAAGTTCGTGGCAGCTGCCCTTGATCTACCCAAGTGGGAGCAAACCTCCTGGATTATAGGCGATAGAATCACTTGGAACGAACTTGCCAAGCAGGCTCAAGAATTAAAGGGTGAGTAAGCGCCATATTCCTCAATACTTCCTATCTAACCTCTTTGTTCTAGGTGTTCCCTTTTACGTGACACATGATTCAATCGAGACTCTCCAAACTGGCGTCGTCACTGAGCTTCCTTCCCACCCCCAGTTCTACAATGTTTATCCCAAGGAACATCTTCAGGGCTTTATTTCTGCGTTTGGCATCATGTGCGATAAGGGACAAGCCAATTTCACACCTGCCCACACGTTGAACGACGAGTTCCCCGAAATCAAAGCACTGACCGCTCGCGATGTCTTGGAGAAGGGTTGGGGACACTAGGGGGGGGGCTGATGCAAAGACTAGATACTTGATACTGGCTAACCAGGGTTGAGTCTTAGAGAATGTATTGAGTTTCCTACCACGATTATTTGTTGGGAATGTATATTAGGAGTCAATCGCTACTAGTGTTTGTCCTGCTCTGGGTATAAGCGAACCAGCCTATACGAAGCGCATTTATACATGTTAAGACTGAAAACTGCATCTTCAAACTATAAACAAGATACATACGCGGCCTGACCTGTTTCTTTTTATTTCCTTGCTTACGCGAACACTGCCATTTAATACTACCCAGGGATTTAAGCTAATTATAATAAGTCTCTTCTTTAAGATATTTAACCTCATAGCATACCCAAAGGCAGATCAAGGCAACCCATCAAGAGATATATAGTTTTCAAGGCAATCAAGCCATGATGCCTAATGTCTTTTAACTCAAAAGTCAATATTAAAATACGCTCTGCAGATGCTTCTACGCATAACACTCTGCCTCGGCGAACCTTACCTCATCTAGAACACCTTAAGTCTCTTCTTATACTTGCTAAAATTAACATAAGAGATTAACATAGTCTTATATTATTTTAATAAAGCTTTAAATAGTGCTCTAATAGTACGGATATATATGCTCTGGTAGTCCCCGCCTAATTAAGGAGATAATAACTTGGTTCCTTAACGATCTTGACCAAGTGTGCACTCTTAGCCCCCTGTACCGTTGCTAATTCCATGGCATCCGTTTATAATGCCCTATAACAGCCCATCATTAAACACCATTCTTGCTAGAAAAAGAACGGGCATGATCTTCACAGAGCTCGGGAAAGTTCATCAGATCACTTTTCGCAGGAGAATCTCAGGAAACCAACACAAAATATAAATATGAAACAACCTATATCCTCACATACGAAACCAAGACTAAAAGTATCATCCAATACGTCCAATAGAGTGAAAGCTACTTTGCACCTCGACCTGTCACCAACGGCGTCTTAGCAAGGTAAAATTTAATAAACTGAACCCCGAGTTCATTGTGCCCAAGAGCAACAGTATCGCCCTTCACAGCGGTACGGTGACTTTTGTACTGGGG